>JAMKCH010049615.1:0-20205 GCA_023653785.1 Ophioderma brevispina | reverse complement strand
AAGATGTAGAAATGTGCTAATTTATTTTGCTACAGAAAAGCAATGTGATTCTGCTAAGCCCAATTACAACTGCCTAACTTTTCTGCAATTACACTCTAGTCAGAAATTGCCTACTTATTGCATTGATTTTGTTCCCTGAAAAAACCTTGGAACTTGCACTATTTCTTTGTTTCCAGTTTTGGGGTTGCCTAACACAAATTCACCAATATTATTGTAATAAATGCTCCCCGTTTTCAACAAATCTTCTAAAATAACTAAAATTTATGCTATACATGCAAGTATACATTGATAATTACTGATAATTTTTTATTCAAAGTAAGGTAAAGGCAATGTGGAGGCTATCAATATGTCAGCCAATGCTTACGAGAAGTGTTGAATTCGGCGTGTAGTTCAGCCTGCCTCAGGGGATTTTTGTGGTCAAATTAACTTACTATGTGTACCAAATTACGCCCCCCCATGAAGACGATTGACTTAGGGCCCGGGTGCTAAATAGGTTAATATGGTATTTCTCCGCAAAGAGATATATTATGTGACTTTATTTGTTTTAACTGCTAAACATGCAAGCCAAATCATAATTGCTAACTTTTCTGAAGCTGCCTGTTATTCCGAGAATTGCCTAACTTTATTGCCATTTATTTATTTGGCACCAAAAACCTTGAACTTGCAATCTTTTCTTTGAGTTGCCCAACAAATTCACCACTACCTTTATTTGCGTATTAAATGCTCCCCCTCTTTTTCAACCAATGTTTCCTACTCTCTTAAGGTGCTTGTTCCAGATTTTGTTGAATTGTGTTCTCTACTTGATATGAGAGCCTGGCACAGTGCACATACACCTATCAGTAGCCCTGGAAACAATCTTGCATTTTGCTGGTAGACGTCATAATCATGTTGCAAAACACCTATTCAATACGTGGCCTATTATTGATGGTTAACCACTAAAACAGCGGTTTTTTGTTTATATCTTGGGAATGGAAATGGATTTGAGGGCCAACATTTCAGGACGACAATGAAGAAAAATACGCCTTCATCTGATAACAAAATCTATACTACGTCCGTGTAACTTAGGGTGTCCCAGACGATCGTAACACGCGCCTTTAAAACGGAAGATGAAAAACCCCTCTAAAGCTGGAAATCTCCTCCAAAAAAAAAGCCGCCTGAGTGACCATCTTTAGAGTGAGATCCCCTCAAAATAGTGAACAACATAACTCTAAGGAAGGAGTGAACTGATAACTCCTTTTAGCGTGAACTAGTCACTCTTATAGAGGTTGTGCTTCTTTGTGAATTTTGTTTGTTTGGCGAGTAGATTGTAGTGTAGGTTCATATAATTCATGCCTCGTGACATGATGAATATTGTGGCACATCATTGGGCATGATTCAGGATACATGCATGATTGTTGCACTGCATGACTGTAATGATCAATGACTGGCATGCCTGTGACCTGCATATTGGTGCCGTTTCGTACATGTTAACCTACCTGGCGCAGATACCGTATGCACGAGTGATAATACAGTAAATACCTTTAATGCTTCCCTCACACTTTGTCTGAAAGGCTGTGAACTGTTGACTGACACATACAATATCTCACCTGTGAAGATATTCATGATTTCTTCAATAATTTCAACTCGTTCAACCGTTGCTGACGGTCCTCACTTAACTCGTCTGCCGTGTTGTTCGAAAATAATCACGCAATTTGCAGCGTTTCTGATTGGCTATTAGGTCACTCCAAAGAGTGAGCATTTTGCTCACGTCTTTTAGAGCTAAATCCTCCGTAAGAGTTCAGATTGATCTTCACTCCGAAGAAGTTGGCATTTTGAACACGCGGTAACAAGTGAGCTCGGTTTAAAAAGTAAAGTAAGGGGACGGACCTGTATACATGACCGGATTGCCCCTTCTCTTTCGAGTGATTTATGCCAGACTCCCCCATTATAATGTTGCTGTAGGGGGCTCGCTACACGTCCTCTACAGCGAGTGTTAACTTCCCGACATTGAATAATGCCGGTACCCATTTATACCCTGGGTAGGAGAGGAGTACTTAAGGTAAAGTGCCTACTCAAGGGCCCAACACGTTGCCGCAGTGGGACTCGAACCCACGACCTTTGGATTGCGGGACAGCGCTCAATCCACTGGACCAACTGCCCTCGGTTAACCGCGAGTTAAGGTGTTAGGTTGCATTTTCTCGCTCTTTAGAGCTCAAAGCCACTCGATTAGAGGTAATTTAAAATTACTCGATTCAGGTGATTTTTCACTCTTCATGTTAAGAGAGTAAATAGCCCTAAATATGCCAATAATGCAGTATACACGATAATTACCAATCTTAATAGATAATTTGTGGCGGATTTGACGGCCATTAATCTGGTTAATATGTGCATACTTGACATTATGTTTGTCCAATTAATGTGTATGATACCTGTGACAGATATCTATCTCTAAATAAATCCCCCCTAAATGCACATCCCAGGGCATTTATATATTACATTACGATACTTCAGTGTTAACTATTCGCTTCCTTTATACATTTTACATTCCATTTTAACCTCCCTGGATCTTTGGTGAGATCCTTTATTAGTATATTCTTGATTTGATTTGCCAATTTATTTCAGACATTGCAAGCCTTAAATTTCAGGTTTATGTGGTTGTAGATGCGTAAGAACATAGTGCCTATAGGCAAGCGGGACGAGATGGTTGAAAATCAATACAAACGCAATGTGTCCCAACACCAAATTTGTGAGAATTAATAAACAACATCCTGGCGCATACACCTGTAAAAGCTGCAATAGATTTGCATATGTAGAAATGTGAATTTTTTTACACCAAATTTGCATGCATTTTCTAACATGGTGTTCAAGACGCAGTTGAACGTTAATCTTACTTTATTTAACGGAAGGATCTAATGACACGTTTGTTAGGAATGCATTGCTTTTCAAAATAAGTAAAACCTGACCAATTTTTGAGACAAATGTTGTTAAATTTGCATTTTTCTTGCAAAAAGTCTTTTTTTGGCAGTGTTGCAGTGAGGATCCGGCCACCAGCCCAGCACCCGGTCAGTGGCTACAACGTGCTCTAGTAGCTCCAGAAGTACATACTCCCACCAACTTGTTGCATTTCTGGAATGTCTTATCCCTGCCACGCTTTCTGGGATTCTGCATCTTTCACTGCCAGCCCCCTGCCGTAACTAGTTCTCAGATTCAGCCCGACCCTATTTTTCATCAGCCATACACAGAGCGATCTTACTACCAGGTTGGCGTTGAAATCTCTTGACCTGCACCACTTCCGGCATAGTCCCTTCCAGATCCGAGTGGTGCCACACCATGAACCACTACTCCATTCTCAACCTTCGATTGGTCGATTGATCTTTCCCACTGGCAGAGGACTCTTGCGTTACACCCGCTCCAGGAAATACAGCCCAGTACTTATCACTTCACGTCGTTTAGATTTTCGTGATAAGAATACATGCTTACCAGTAACCCATCACGCCTTTGAAAAATTGGAAGTCCTGAGCACCCGTGTACTGGTAGCATCCAAAACCAACTCACCATCAGGCCTCAGCAGAGCCACACCTTCCACCAAGAATCCCTCATAATCCATAAGGACAACCTTCTCAACCACTCTGCCAGCGCGAAGAAACCCCAAAGAGTTCCATGCACCAAGGCCAGATTGGGATCACGCATCTGCATGCTATGGTAGCTAGTTCTACCTCCTCCATAATGTAAAGTGCCAACAGGTCCGAACAAGTGTTAGGTGCATAGCCCGCCAAACTTGGCCCGCCTACTGGTTTTAATACGTAGACCTCCTCATGCTCATCGCCCATATATGACTGTAGTTGCCCATGGCACCACACAACTGAAACCTTTTGGTACTTGCTGAATGCCCTCTGATACCCATAAGAGGTCCCAAGTGATGATGGCTCGTTTCCTGTTTCCACAGTGCCCATCATCTCTTCCTTAAATTGCCACACTGTGGGAATCGACTGGAATTCCTTTGATCTCAAGCTGAAGGCTTCCCTTTCTTCACGCCAAACTCCCTTGACCAAAGCCTATTTCCTGCTCTCTCTCTCTTTGTCATACCTGCACCTTATTTTTACGGTGTTGCCCACAGGTAGCCCAGTAGCCAAATCCCAGTACTGCATTGGAGACATTCCCAGAGTCCATCCATGCTTGGTGTACTCTTTTGTTTGGGAAGTTGACAATCCTGACCCAGACACATCTATCCAATTTGACTCCTTTCCCTTGGCCATAGCTAAAGCTCTTAACTCATCAACTTTTAGTTGAGGAGGTGCATGCTCCTCCAAGGTCCAAGGAGCCCAATAGCTGTGTATAGAATAGGCCAGAGAGGCGTCCTCCCCATTGCCTGTTGCCAATCCAACATCCCGGGTGACACTACCCGCATCTGTCAGCACCTTTATAGTGAAGTCGCTCCAGCTACGCACCTTGTCGCTTTGAGCTGTTCCTTCTTAGTAACTGATTCTTTTCTCAGCATCTGTGAGCTTCTTGGCAGTTTCAACACGCAATATTGACAGTTCCTTGGACATACCTTCCAACCTGCATTCCATGCTCTTCTCCAACTCCAATTGCCTTCCTACACTGTTAAAACATTGATTAAAATTTTAAAAATTTTAATCAACCTAGGATTACCAGGTGAACCACACATTTGTTGGTTAAAACTGTAATCAACAGCTGTTGATTAAAAATTATTATGTGGTTGGTTACAATTTTTAATCAACTGTTGGATAGTTCTATTTTCTCAATGTTGGTTAAATGTTGGTTAAACTAAAACCAGGTTGTTGGTTAAAATTTTAATCATTTGTTGGTTATTATTATTATTACTAAAGCTCTTAACTCATCAACTTTTAGTTGAGGTGCATGCTCCTCCAAGGTCCTTGGAGCTCATAGCTGTGTGTAGAATAGGCCAGAGAGGCAGCCGCAACTTTGAGGCATCCTCCCCGTTTGGGTCACCTTTTCGAGATCATATTTTGACTTGTAGGATGCTCGCCTTTTAGGAAACTGTTTGTTTGGCTACAGGCTGTATTTTACGATTGTCCAAACATAAATCAGGCTTGGAATTCACTACATAAAGTGCTTTTTGCGTTGACAAAGTGACCAGGCTTCTACGATTTTTAGACATGAAAATATTGAGACTCTAAAAAGTTATCTCGATTTATATAAATTTATGATCTCCAGAAATATAAAAATACTTATAAATTCTTGCCAAATAGTATAGCTGTCATAAAGATTGAGAACCACATAGTTTCAATGTAAAATGTTATGTAATGTTTATCATTATGTATATACTGCAAAATGCATGAACTATGTACAGTTGAAACTCAATGAAATGTGCAAGATAACAAAAGATATGTGAAAAGAACCACCAACATTGTTTAAACATACAACTTTGTCTCTCTTTCCTTTTTGTGGACCGCCAGCTTAGCTGGAGGACCACTTAGCAATCCGTTGTGCGTGTGTATGTGTGGATGTATGTGTGGATGTATGTGTGGATGTATGTGTCACTAAAGTGTTAAGTTTTTTAAAAATTGACCTCAATTGAAAAGTTGAAGTTCAATTGGAACCAAACTTCTGTCATAGGTGTACCATGGGATCCCTCATATGTTGATGAGGTCAAAGGTCACGTGCCAAATTCAAAGGTCATGGAGCGGCCCACAGCTTATATTCTTTGAATATAGCGAGCGCGAAAGCCGAGAACCGCGAAATTCTAGTTCTTTATAGAAGTGCTTAGCATTAGTACTTGTCAGCGTCTACTGTCCTTGCACATTAAATCAATCCTTGGTTACCTCCAAATGCTCGTATAGGTTATGTGATTGACTTAGATATTTTATCATGGTTTGATATGGTGCATAGGCCTATTTATCTTGCATAATAAAACTTTGTAGATGCAATATCGCATGTTTGGAACTAAGATTTAAATTACCCAAGCTCATTTTATCATAACCCTGCAGCATGGAAGGAACTTTAGAAAGATATTTTCCCTTTATTATCACATCCTTTGGGCGATTTAAGACACTATCAGTGAATTATCCGAAAGAGTCTTTTAAAATATTTAAAATTTGCAGGAATAGCTTAAAAGTGAAGGATTAGTATGTATAATTCTCATAATTTACCTTTTCCAACTGAAGAATTGACAGAAAAAGAAGAAAACGGCAATGTTCAAAGATGCGAATCTCCATTCAATTACGTGTTATAGAAAGTGTCCGTACGGACAGTAATGACTAAAAATTCCTATTTTGTCCTTTTGGGTTGCTTCTGGTCCTGTCATTTGCATGGTATGTTAGAACTGTACTTGTTACAAGCATGCACAAATCTGATTTTTGATGATTTTTTTTGATTTCTGATTTAGCAAATCACTGATAGTGCCTTTTAAAAGAGTAATCGTTCGCCATCAGGGAATCAGTTTCACATTATACTCATTAAAATGATTCTCACACTTTGATTTCATACAATACTTAAATAGGAACTAAATTCTTTAATGCTTGACGCACAGTTTAGGCCATCTGTGTCCAGTTTATTTGAGATGCTCGCCGGTTATTTGGACATTGATTTTATTTTCATAGTTTTTATAATATCCTAAACTACCCCTCCATATTCATCACAGTATTTGAGTGCAACTTCTACAGGGGGCTTTCTGGTCTAATAAGCTGTCATATGTTGCTATGATGTCCGGTCTGAGGCTGCGACCGTCTGTATGGGGTAGTGACTTCTCTACCCATGTTTTCCAGTTATTCTTGTCTAGTTCACTGGCCAGTAGGTTTTTAATATTATCATGTCTCTTTGTAATCAGACCCTTATTGTAGTTGCATTTGCCTACTACGTGTCCGATTGTCTCTTTACGCAGGCCACACCTCCTGCATTGGATGGTTGCGTTATCCCGGCTTTGCTCGGCTGGACGCATTCGGGTATTGAGGATACCTGCTCTGAATAGCAAGGCTTTCCTGTATAGCCATGCTGGTAGGTTTGCTGGTCTTGACCTAATCCATCTTGAGGCTTCCGGGCAACTTTTGAAGGATTTGATGCCCCTGCCTAGTTGCGGAAGGTTTGACCAGCTTTCGTGCTCGTGTTTTCTCCAGTTACTGACTCTGTATATGGTCCTTCGACAGGTTCTGTCACTGTGAGGTGATGTAACCTAGCCAGTTCCTTCATCCTGTCTTCTAGGTTGACCAGTTTGGTTAGAGATGTTATGGCTGTATCGCTAGATTTTAATAGTTTCATATACCGTTTCACTGTTAGGGCCGGCACGAATCTTTCTAGTCTTGTTATGCCAATGCCACCGTCCTTGTTGGCGGTATATAACAGGCCATCAGGTGTACTTGTAGGTAAATTGCACCAGTATTTTATCTCATATTTGATCATACTGTCCAGTTTCTGAAGAGTTAGTCTACTATTTCCCTCTTCACCCTCTACAAGGCGGTACAGTAGTCTAGGTATAGTGTACACTTCAAGCAGCTCTATTTTTTGGTCCGGTTTAAGTGGTGCGCTGCTAATTCTTTCACACCATTTAAGCAGATCATCCTCTGGTGTGTAACCCTGTGCTTATCTTCAACCCAAGTTATGGGTAGAACTCATTTGGCGATAGCTGCTTTATCGTTTCGCCCAGGGCAAAACAAATATTTTAGTGCTAGTTCTACCGGGGGTTTCTTGGCTTTGTATGCCAGTGCGTGAAGGGAGGCGCACTTGGCTACATTCACCTTCAACCCTGTATCCTGAAAATATATCTCACATACCTTCAATATGGCTGAGAGGTTGCGGTGGCTTTCCGCAATTAAAGCGATATCATCAGCGAACGCTAACGCTGAGATTTGATCGTTGTTATCTGCGCCCCATCTGAATTCTGGCATTGTACTCAGCATTGTAATGAGGGGATCCAGGCAGATGTTGAAGATTGAAGGTGAAGCTGTGGAGCACCTGCTTCATCCCTCATTTTCTTTTGATGGGTTGGGTTTTACCTGTTGCATTGTGCACAACTGTGGTTGCTCCCTTGTAGAGAGACATGATCAGGCTTATGAAGTGGTTGTCCATTTTTCTGTTCCTTAGAATGCTAGCGATTAGCTTGTGATCAACTGTATCAAAAGCTTGGCTAAATCAATGAACAATATGTGTACCTCTAAGTTCGCTTGTAAAGCCAGCTTCAAGGTTTCAGTGAGTAGGAAGAGGTTGTCGCTGCATCCTGCCTCAGGTTGGAAACCTTTTTGCCTTTCATTCACAGGAAGGGTGGCATTGAGCCTTGCCGCCAACATCCTGCAAAATAATCTTGTGGCAATATCGCCGATGGTAATTGGCCTCCAGTTGTTCACTAGGCTGAGATCGCCCTTCTTGGGGATGAGGTAATTGGCCTCCAGTTGTTCACTAGGCTGAGATCGCCCTTCTTGGGGATGAGAGTTGTACGCCCTCGAAGGAATTCGTCCGGTACTTCGCCACTTAGCAGCCATACATTAAATATTTTTACAAGAGTGAGTTCTGCTTCTTCACTTTTATCTATATCTTCAAGGTGGAGTCCATCAGGTCCTGCAGCTTTCCCTGCCTTTGTCTTGCTGAGGGCCAATGCAACTTCCTCCTGAGTGATTGGTTCTACCAGAATTTCATTGTTTGCTGCAGGCAGATTTGTCCAGTCGTTGTCGTGTTTAGCCTGCGCTGGAGTCTCCAATCTGTTGCTGAATTCTCTAATTCAGCTATTGGGAGATCACATTTGGCATGGGAGCTGTCGTCGAGAATCATCTTTGCGACTTCACTCCTCTTATGTTGCGTCCATTTCTTTTGGATCCTTTTATATGTTCCCTTTTTAATGGTCCACTTCTTCTGTGAAGATGTGCTACTGGATTTGAATCTTTTATGCGGAGGTTTGACATTGGTCAAACTGGAGGACCACTTAGCAATCCATTGTGCATGTGGATGTGTGTGCCCGGTGTGTGTGTATGTGTGGATGTGTGCATCACTAAAATGTTAAGTCTTTTAAAAATTGCAATTTTTTTGTGGGCCGTCAGCTATAGCTGACAGGACCACTTTACATTCTGTTGTGCATGTGTATGTATGTGTGTGTGTGTGTGTATGTGTGGATGTGTGTGTCACAAAATTGTTAAGTTTTTTTTTTAATTGACCTCAATTGAAAAGTTGAACTTCAATTGGAACCAAACTTCTGTCGTAGGTGCACAATGGGATCCCTCATATGTTGATGAGGTCAAAGGTCATGTTGAAAGGTCAAAGGTCATGTGAGGTCAAGTTAAAAAATGGGCTAAAAATGTCAAATTGACCTAAATAGAAAACTTGAAGTTCAATTGGAACCAAACTTGTGTCATAGGTGCACCATGCGATCCCTCATATGTTGATGAGGTCAAAGGTCATGGGGCGGCCCACAGCTTATATTCTTTGAATATAGCGAGCGCGAAAGCCGAGAACTGCAAAATTCTAGTTTAATATTGACCTCAATTGAAGTTCAATTGGAACCAAACTTAAGTCATAGGTGGCACCATGGAATCCTTCATATGTTGATAGAGGGTCAAAGGTCATGGGCTGAGGTCAAAGGTCATGTGCCAAGGTCAAAGATCATGGAGCGGCCCACAGCTTATATTCTCTGAATATAGCGAGCACGAAAGCCGAGAACCGCAAAATTCTAGTTTTTCCTAAATTGACCGCGGTTGAAAAATTGAACTTCAATTGGAACTAAACTTGTTTCATAGGTGCACCATGGGATCCCTCATATATTGATGAGGTCAAAGATCATATGTCAAGGTCAAAGGTCATGGAGTGACCCACAGCTTATATTCTTTGAATATAGCGAGCGCGAAAGCTGAGAACCGCAAAATTTGCGGTACTGCGCATCGCCTCACTGTCCATATATTAAATATGGACCGAGAGGCTGTGCATCATTGCTCCATGTCTCTTCTTATCCTGATGGGGGATCTTGTCCAATTAGCAGTGTGTACTAGGGGTGCCCCCACTATGAATAATCAGAGAACAAAAAAGCTTGTGTGAGAAACTGTACTTCTATTTTCGCAGGATCAATCTATCAGCCCACCAGGCCTGCAGATTCAACGCCCTCGCTTTGTTGTGCACGTGGTGTGCAGCGCATGCGGAACCCCAACACCAGATCGAAAAACGCGGCGTGAAAAGTGAAGAAAATTCCTGTTTTCAACGGGATAAATAAGCGAACTTTCTGAATAGTTGCCTTTGTTGTGCACAAATAAGTACTAATTTGAGCTCAAATTAGTTTTAAAAACTGTTAATAAAGTGATATTTTTACCGTTTTTCAAACATGTCCTTTTAATGATGTCACACGTTCGAAACATCTGTAAAAAAATCACTAGTTGGACAATGCCCCACAAACTTTCAAACTTCAGATTTTTGGCCTATTAATGTAATTAATAGAGCCCTTGCCATCGCGTGGAAGAATTTGCCGATTTTGCCCGCTTGTACGCCCACTAGTTTTTTAAGGTTGCTGATTGCCCGAAAATTACAGTTCTGCAAGTGTGAAACTTTGGATGGAAACTCCAAATGAAATGGATTTTGAAATTTTGGTGTTAAATGTCCTTTTGGAAGGTGTTTTGTTGCGGGAATACTGATTTCCAGTGTATAAAATTCGCAAGTGTGTCCGGTACTTTCGTCATTGGAAATTCGAAGGGCGGTGTTTGTTCTCGATATCAGTACCGGATTACTGGGATCCGTGGTTGATTTTGGCGGGCTATTTTGTCCTTTTGCGCCCGCAGTGATGTTGTTGTGTTCTGAATATGCCTGTATGTACCCCGGCCTTGGCTCTCCTTTGCCTGCACCATGCAACTTCCTGTGTTCCTAATAAAAGTCCTGCCTCTGTCGAGCCAAACTGGCACTATTGTGATTTATATCAGTATATATATATATCACTTTTAGGACTAATTTCAAGCTTAGAAGCCCTCAAATATCCAAAGTTTTGATCAATGTAAAGATTCCCACGATAAAACGTTACTCGTTAGGCATAGAGATGTGCTAATTAATATTCATGAACTCATCACTGTTTTTCCAACTCATTGGGATTTCCCAGGAGTTCCCTTGGATCACGTGACCGTTGACATGCAGCCTGGTGTCCCGTGTTGGCTATGATGCACACACAGCGTAAGTGCCACGCATTTTTTGAACAGTTTTGAAAAAGAAATCCCAATCCCCCAAACATAATTTTTATTGAGAGACAAATTAATTCCTTCGGTATCTAATCTAAAGTACATATTCATTTGTTATTTGTGCAGATTTAACACTTATATGACTTGTGTTAAGCGAACATCTGAATTAAATCTCCGCAAGTTCGATTAGCCTACCTATCAAAAAGCTGACATTTACACCACACTAAATTTTGAATCCGTTTGAACAAATATAAGCAAGTTTACGTAGGTTTGAAGCCTTTGTGTTTCATTCTCTTTCGGACTTTTTTTTTTGCACTTACAGTATATTGTTGTTCGGGCAAGTCCAAGTATCAGCTAATGGTTTATGGGTTTACTGACTTTTACTCCAACAGTCACTATATTAATCAAAAAAAGTAATTACTTGACCATATTCCTTAACAAGTTTACATTTACCGCGATGAATAAAGGAACGACAAAAATTAAAGATATCAATCTTCCACAACGTCGACAACAATCGATATTGCGTCCCCAGTCCCAACCTCCCAGGTCAACGATCCTGGCCCGCCACATTGTATTTCGCAGTCTCAAATTTTTTGTGACAAGTGACGCGCATGCCGGGTTACCCCCAGACCTTACCGTACATTTCTTCTCTCTCAGACTCGTCAGAACGCCTTAGGATCCCCTTCAATTTTTCCGTGAATAAAAACACAATCGACAGAAATCACTTATTCATATTTTTTGTTGTAATTTTTTCTAGTACATCTCTTTTCAATATTATTTTAAATGTATTTTTTTACTGGAATGGATATGCGAATATAACCATCGAGTGGTTGGCTTAAAACCCATGTATTAAATGGATCAAACAAACAACCAGGTTAACATAGCTTCCATTCATATGTATTGGCAAGTCAACAAAAATAACCGGTCATTAAGTCAGAATTATTTTAAAAAATCATTTTAGAAATGACTATAACTCGATTTGAAATCGAAATACAGTAAAACATTTCAGAAATGATAACATAGATTTGAAATCGAATTAATCAATGTGTTTTGATTGCTCTAAAAAAAATACGTCATTTTAGCTTGAAAAAGCTTTACAAAATGCCCGACGCCGATCCCTCGACGGCATGGCCCACGCGCGGGATTTTGACATCAACACAAATGTTTTAGAACTCATTTATAATATTTCGCGGTATTTGCATTTATGTGATCCAGAAATTACCGTGGGTGACGAATTACCTGTGGTCATGAGCTGAAAAGAAGTCATGAACGAATCAGTATATTGAAAGCTTAGACTGGCTTGGGGGGAAAATTTCCCATACCGTTTTTTGGTAAATCATCAGTGAAATTGGAACCCAACGCGACATTTCGGGAATTTCTTTATTTATATTTTTTTCGGCACCTTATTTGGGAGAAAAACCACTCGTACTTCAATTTCTTATCCTTTTATTTTTAGTTTCCTTCTCTCTCATTTAATTTTTTCTTTCTCCCCCCCTCCATTTCCCGCGAGGATGCAAGATTTCCCGGAAGGAGGAGCTTCCCATATTCCCCATTTTTTCTCCCGCACCTGCTGCACTGTTTTGCCCTATAGGAATTAGGCCCTACTTCAGTTGTGTATGGTCTGTGATGTTCCGTAGTCATTTTTTTGGCTTTTGTTCATCGGGTACGCCCGCCCGATTATAATTTTAGAGGCGTAAAATAGCACGTAATCTTTAATCTTGGGTTTTATAAATAATAAACAACGAACATTGCTACTGAAGATTTTCTTCTTACTATACACGCAAATTAATGATTTTTGTATGTCACAATAGAAAGTGATTAGTAGATGGACAGGCATGTATGAATATTGCAACACAATTTTTGTTTGAAATTTTGTATTTTTCTCTTTTCATCATCTGGGAAATATCTTATTCATCGTTTAGTACTATATTATTGCATGCCAAGTTCCGTAAGGGCTATACGATGATGTAACTTGGTAAACGGAGGGGGGCCGGGGTTGGGATGAACATGTTTTGGACGTGATCTCTTTGCGACATTGTGACCTCAAGTGACCTTTGACATCATGTCAGTCAAAATGTTAACCCTTGTCCCGCAAGCTGTATACCAGTTATCTGGAGTTCCATAGGTGTATAATGATGTAACTTGTCCAAAGGAAGCAGATTAAAATGAGTTTTCTTTTCCACCTGAGTAGACGTTGAGCATATTTTCGGGCGACTTAACATGCAAATGAGCTAATTAATATGCAAAAATCGCGTAAATCACTATATTTTGTGAAACGGTTCTTTCGCTATGCAAAAATTTTCATCACTGCATGCCAAAAACCCCTTATGGTTTGCCGCATCTTCTTTTCCAGTTTCACAAGTTGTGATATTAATGAGCTTAGGAATGGCAAATGAAGCTAATTACAATGCATACTTGCTGTATCTGCTTAAACCACTACATCGGTATGTCAAAATTCCTTTACGATTGAAAACGGCAATGCCATACATCCTGTGTGGTGAATCATATGGAGGGAGAAGGCTGAGTGTTAGGGAGGAGGAAGGCTGGGTTGTTGGGGAGGAGAAAGGGTGGGGTGGGTTTGGGGAGGGGTAAGATGAACGGTTTGTTGTTTTTTATTATGAAATTTTGGGGTGTTGGGGGAAGTTTTGGGTGTTATGGGAGTTTGATTTGCTTTTTTATTTTTGTTTACTTTGTCAGGTGGGTGGATCGGGGAGGGGAAAAGGTAAGGTGCATTGGGGATGGGGCGGGACTAGATAGTTGGGGAGGTGCCTTTTCTGGAGGGGGTAATGTGATCTTTGTGACCCTCTGTCACCTTTGGTGCCATTCATAGGGAGGTCGGGTGCATAGGCAGAGCAGCTGGGTCGGGTGCCATCAGGTATGGGATGGGGTAATTGACGTCCGGCGCTTTGTGCCTATTGACTTTTGGTGAACGCCCATGTGACCTTGGGGACCCCAGTGGACCTTGGTGACCCCATGTGACCTTGGTGACCCCAGTGGACCTTGTTGTATCCCATGATACCTTGGTGCTCCCATGATGCACCTTGGTGATCCCATGTTACCTCGGTGGAATCCCATGTGACCTCAGTGACCCATGTCATGGGGAAAGGGGAGTAAGGGTGGGGTGTTTGTGGGAAAGGGTGGGGATGGTACTGCGGGTGGGGTGTTTTCCTCCGGCGGGCACCGGGTGGGGTTTGGGGGCCGCTTCGGGTGTTTTGGGCGGATGGCGTGCGTCGGTAGGGGGTTTAGTGCATCAGTGAGAGGGTCGGGTGCGTCGTGAGGGTCGGGTGCGTGCGGTGAGGGGTCGGTCGGGTGCTTCATCGGGGAAGGGTAAGGTGAATTGGGGAAAGGCCCATGTAGATAGTTGGGGAAGTGGGGCGGGGTAGATAGTTGGGGAGTGTGACGTTGTAATTTTGGGGGCTGGTTCAAATCGGGTAGTTTTGTTTTCCTCTTTTTTTCCGCCCATCAATTATTCCCTTGGTAACCTCATCACCTTTGGTGCCCCTTCAGTGGGGAGGTCGGGTCATCAGGCAGGAGCGGGGGGATTTTTCATCATTTTATAAATGGTGGATTGCCCCCATTTTACCATTTTGGCCTCCTTTTTCCTTCATTTCTCTCCATTTTTACCTTCTTTTTTTCCGCCCAATTTTCCCCAGTTATTTTCCTAAACCCTTATTACCCCTTTTGCCCCCCTTTTTGCCCTGTTTGACCCATCTGCCTTGGTGAACCCATGTGACCTTTTGGTGACCCATGTGACCCTTGGTGACCCCCCATGTGACCCTTTGTTTTATACCCCATGTTGACCTCATTTTAAAACCCTTTGTACCTCATTCCGGCACACCCATACCCTCCGTTTACTCCCCCTCACCTCATTTCCCCCCTTTCCTATGTCATTCATTTTTTTTTTATTTCTATCTTACTTTTTCTTTTTTTTTTTCCCTTTTTTGTTTTTTTTAATCTTTCTCCTTTTTTTTTTTTCCTTTCCTTTTTTCTTTTTTTCTTATTTCCGCCTCTGATTTTTTTTTTCTTTTTTTTCTTTTGACTTTTTTTTTGTCTTTTAGTAGTTTCTTTTCTGTCTTGTCAGTTTTCAGTTTGTTTTTGCTGATCTTATGCCGCTCATCTGTTTTCCGATATTTTGTTTTCCCGTTCTGCTATGTTCTGGGGAAGTGTAGTGCAGTTGGAGGGGACGGGGTGGCGGTGATCTTTGTGGCTTCATGTTACCTTGGGACTCATGTCCCCCTTTGGTGCTTCATTTGGGGAGGGGTCGGGTGCAATCAGGCAGAGCGGGGAGGGAAGCTATTTTTTTATGAGTCAAAAATTTAAGCTTTAAAAAAATAAGCTATTAATAGGCCACTGCATCAATATGATGCTCTGGTTTAACATTCAGACGTGAACTTTACTAAAAGTACGACTCAAAACTGAAAAACTTTGGAGAAGGCCAAGACCACAGCTTTAGTTCAGAACGGTGGGATTTGTTCTAACACGTCTCACCGCCATTGTTGATCTTTGTTTTACCCCAGTGGCGATAAACGCTTCTGATTTGGCTGATTGGTTCTCACATTTCTGGTGGTTACCCTAACTTTTTGATTTCCGCCTGTTCTGAATGAAATCTATTTTTTAGCTCACCAGCGATTCTTCAATAATTATTAAAATTAAAGTAAAATTAAAAATTTAACAAACATACAACATCTTTTTTTATTTGGCCTTTCTTTGAATTTAATTCAATTTGGAGATTTTTTAGTGATTTTTGGTCAAAAACTTCCATTTTTTTTAAATAATATTTTTTTACAAACATGGGTGGTGGGTTCTCTTGAAATCCACCACAACCAGTAAGGGAGAAATAATGTGAGAGGGAACAAAAATATTAAATTCATTATTTGCATTATCATGGTGGCAAAAAATTCATATAAAATGATTATTTGTTTCCCCCCCTCATTGAATGAAATTAAACTTGTTTTAATTTTTTATTTTAAGTAAAATTAAAAAAAAAAAAAATCTGGTGCACAAAACCAAATATTTAAGGGTAGCCTTCATCAACCTAAAAAAGGTGTCCACAAGTTTGGCAAACAATCAAAGTTAAAGTATAACATTCGCGAAAAATATCCCCTCTTTTTCAAATTGAAAGACAAAGTGAGGGGATCCCAGGCAGCGACCTCTTTGGCTGCCCCCCCCCATCGGCTACAATCCCCAATTTTTTCAAACTTGAAACAGCACCAGAAGCTTGATTTTTGCTTTGAAATTTAACAACCACATTTGCTCTAATTTTGCTGTAGAGGGGCATTTTTGGCCTTGCAACAATTTAACAATCCCCCATCCCCATCTGACTCTGTTTCCCTAAGGGAACATGAAAATCTTCTTGAAAGCCACACTCCTCCCACACCCCCCAAAAAAAAAAAAACGGGCCGAAGACGAGAAAAACATTTTTAAAATCGAGGCGAACTTTTTAGGACAACTCCGAGGGCATGTTTGCTGCTGGTAAAAAAAAGAAGGGTGGGGGGGGGGGGGGCGGCCTCACTCATGCCATGTCACACCCCCCTTAGAAATACACATCTTGCAAACTTGATTGATTTGTAATTAAATTTTGTATCACATCGTGAATCATGATTTTTTAACATCTTCAATCAACCGAGTCATCACTGTATTTGTATTGAAAGACAATCTTCTTCTTTCTGTCATCAGTAAAAGCATGAAAGTTGGAATGCAGAATAATCATGCCCAGATAATAATACCTACCCTTGAGGTATATCTTATAATTAAATGACTGCCACATGCTATCAAGTGCGATTTAGAGCTTACGCATCGCATTTACTTCCGCATTGGTGCCGCTGTCCGGTAATCACATGAAAAGATGGCTGCGGAGCGTATTTTTTTTTGTCATTGTAATGCCAATTTCCTTGCAAACTATCACCCCACATCACAAATTTGGTACCATTTGGAATCTACACTTTCAAACGTGACACAGTCATACTCTCAACGCTTATTCGTGGAGAAAACGAAGACCAGTTTCAAATATGGTTCGCATATTAAAGTTAAAGTCTAGCCATCGATACATTACCAGAAAAAGGCCAACCAAAGTCAAGAACCTGGCAAGATTGGTACTAATGAAGCTTAGAAAATTTCCAATAATTACATCGCCCTGTTGGGCCCTTCTGCTGCATTGTGGGCACCATCAAGGAAAACCCAACCCGAACAACGCCCTATGCGATAAATACGGAAAAAAGATTGCCGATTGCATTTTGTGAATAAATGGTGACGTCATCGCGAAAACAATTTTGGGGGTCAAACAATCGTTCGTGAGGTTACCTGCCTGCTGTCTGTCAGCCCGATGGTCCACTGTATCGAAGGCTGTGTAGATCATGAACAGATTGGTAGTATCAAGGTTGGGCGGGATGCATCCATACTATTTTGTGACTTTTTTGCCTGTAGGTGGCTTATGTTTTGTCCCTCTTCTTTCATAATGCACTCTTACATCTATAATGTAACACTTGTCATCCTTGGTGGATGATTGGGTCTGTATATGAGACGCCTGTCTGAGTGGGGGGATTGATTTTTCCCACCCATGATTTTGCCAATTGTGTCTTGTTAGTTCACTTGCCAGTGCACTTGCCTACTATGTGTCCAATAGTTTCACGGTGCAGGACACATTTCCTCATAGCAACGTTATGTATCTCTTGTCTCTTTTTTCGGTGTTCGTCATTCTAGTGTTAAGTATCCCTGCAAGGAATAGTAGGCTTGTCTGTACAGCTCCGTCGGTAGATCGCTGGCTGGACCTGAATCCATTTGGAGCTTCAGGGCATTCCGTGACGGTCATAGTTTACCTTTGTTTGAGTTGGGTTAAAATTGGACCAGCACTCGTGGCTGGCCCCAATTTCCATGTTCTTCATTTTCAAGTTTGTATCTTCTACAAAGTTGAAAGACCATCTTCCCGGTTTTTGAACATCTGAAAAAAAATACCAGCAGTAAAACTTTCGTCCTCCATCACTACCTACATGTATTGCATGGTAACCCACTATGGAACCACCCTAAATATGCCAATAATGCAAGTATAGACACTATAATTACCACTCTTAAAAGATAATTGGTGGTGGAATAGATGGCATTAATCGGTTTTAAAATGTGTGCACAACTCTCCATTTTTCAACAATGATATAGTACAGACAGTTGTTGCAGATTTGTAATTGCCAAATGTTCTACTTAATATGCATTTACTTCCTACTAATCCATTCCTAACACTTAATAATTTGAACCGCTAATGCCTAACTTATATTGCAGTTTTACTTTCCTACAATGTGTCTTTCACTTTTAGGGCACTTTTTCATTACATTTTAATTTTTTAGGTTTTTTCTTTTTTTAATTTTTTAACATTTTTAGTGCTCACCAAAATGTCACCCTCATTCGAATACTGCTGTTAGGCCATATTTTCTTTTTGTCAACTTCCTTCACTGAGTATATTCTTGATTTGTCATGTTTTGCAGTTTATTGTGAGACTTTTATTAGGACCTTTAAATTTCAGGTGTAATCTGTTGCAGATGCATAAGATACGTAATGCCTAACTTTCTATGCAAGAAGTAAGATTTTGAGTGTATATAAGGCCATCTGGTGTCTCCATGGGTAGGCTAACACCAATACGTTCACCCTTTGTCTTTATCCTGTCATCGATCTTTGGAGGTTTTGTCTGCTGCTCCCTCCCCCCTTCTCAGACGTAATAATAATTCTGGTATTGTTTAGACCTCAACCACTCAATCTTCTGAAAGGTTTGCGTTGCGTCACTACTTTATCCTCGCACACCATCTAAGGAGGTCCATCTTCCGGCATGTACTTGTGCTCCCCTGTACTGATCTTAGCTCCTAGGTACGTGAGAATTTGTCAGGCACAGTTTCTTGATTTGCTGCCTGGTACTTGAGTGGGATTCTACAGGGGCTTTCCTGCCTTAAGCAAGCATGTGTAGGGAAGCGCATTTGGCCAAGTTTACTCTAGCCCTGTGTCTTGGAAATAAGTTTCACATACTTTAGCATGGAAGCAAGATTGCGATGGCTAGCGCTAATATGCAATGTGATCAGCAAATGCTAGTGCTGTGTCAGGGTGGATCCCGTCGAAGATTGGGCACAAGTGATTCGGCTGCGTGTACCATCGAATCTCGCTTTGTTGGACCTGCGCTGTGACTCGCTCCGTTTCACAGGCCTGCCCGTCCACTTGATCCGAGAAATATCAACGATTGGGTAATTGCTAGTATCAGGAGTTGACAGCCAGTCTCATCTGTTTTATGGGTTTTCTAGGTGCCCATCACCCTGGATTCCGGTTCAGCGATCCGTCTTGAAACGCGACCCCCTTTGGACTTTGGGCGGTTCCTAGCTAGCCACACTAGGCTTCCCCTCGGTGTCCTTACACTCCCTACATCAGTCTTTTGGCTGAAGATATGTAGGGGACTTGAGTTACTGCTCCGGCGCCCTGTTCATGGTCCGTTAGAATGGTTTGTGAGTGATTAGTGTTGGATTACATCAGCGATTGCACTGTTCTATCTGCGGAGATTTTTTCTGCCGGTTTGCTGTGTGTCTGCTTAGTTTTTACTTTTTCTCCATTTCCAGCGAGATCATCAGTACACCCCATCTCGAGAGGGTTTCGGCTCTTAGGTGTAGACCCTCTCGAGATGGTGAGCCAGCAGTGCACCATCGATATCACCACCTCCTGCTGGAGCCGATGGAGTTAGTGTAGTTAATGGCTTCCTTATGTGAGTGATGGGAACCCTTGTTTTAAGTTCTGTGCTTCGAAGAGTGTGTGGCCCCTACTTAACCCCGGGGTCCTTTGGACAAAGGGCCCCGGGGTGGGCTTATGCCATTCAAGCCCGTTCTTCTTATTCTGTAAGGTCTCAATATTTGGTATTATGTGTACTTCGAGTTCTTGGATTAGTTCTTTGGCTCCAGCGGTGTGAGAGGGTCCCCCACTTTTGGGGAAGTTCCACCCTGGAGAATGAGCCTTTATATGTTTATTTATTTATTACATGAACATGTGTGCTTGATATATGTTAGCGCTTTGGGCAATCTCGGCTAGCAGAGGTTTTCGTTTGAGCTTCAATTTCCTGTGACATGCTCTCTTGGTTTTCGCTGGTATGGCGCCT
>JAMKCH010049614.1:0-42804 GCA_023653785.1 Ophioderma brevispina | reverse complement strand
ATATTTTTCCTGATGTCCCTAGTAAAACCACTGCTGCTTTCACGCTGTTGATGTGGGTGATGTGCACCAATAACACAGCATCTTACAGAGTCAATCCTATGAAGAAGAACATCTCAACAAAGAGATAGAGTAAATGTTGGAAAATCAAATAATTGAAGCAAGCAAAAGTGAATGGAGTTCCCCATGTATTTGGTTCCAAAACCTGATTGTTCCCTTAGGTTGGGGACAGACTAGAAGGGTAAATAAGTTTCAAAGATTGATTCATTTCCGATACCCCGTATGGATGATTGCATTGGACAAAATCGGAAAATTCAAAGTACGTCAGCAAGTTTGCTCTTTAAAGGGGTATTGGCAAGTTTCCCCTACTGATTCGTGCGAAAGAAATTTCGGCATTTTGCACGCCGGATGGCTTTTTCAGTATCGGTTTTATGCCTTTCGGTATGAAAAACGCACCGGCAACCTTCAAAGAATGGTAAATCATTAGAGTTGCTGCATAGAAGGCTGTTTGTGAAGCTATGTTGATGATTTGATTTGGGTACAGTCAGTTTTGAAACAACACATGGGAAGTCCATCACTTAGTTCAAAGTTGTCTGAAAACAAAGTGACAGTCAAATTTAGTCAAGAGTGAGTTTTGCCATGCCAGTCCCATATTTAGGCCATGTAGTAGGTCAGCAAGGCAAGCCTGTCAAGGCTAAGTTGAAGAACGCTTGCTTTGAGAAGTTCCCACACCTAGTACCAGGGAAGAACTTCAGAGATTCATAATGGCCTGGATATTACAGGAAGTTTTGTCCAAACTTTTCAGGATATTGCCAGTCCTTGGACAAATTTGCTAGCCAAAAAATGGTGTTAAATTTGGTTGGCACAGGAATGTGAAAATTAGTTTCAAAAAACCAACGCCATACTGATTAGTGAACCAAGTTTGATTGCACCAGACTTAAACCAATTCAAGTTGGCCAGAGATGCCACAGTGACATAGGGTGTGGTTGGAGTTCTTAGCAAGACGGAAGACGGAATAGACCCACGCATTGTATTTCCCAAGAAGGTTACAAGCACCAAAGAAATACTCCACTATGAGAAGGAGGGTCTTGCTCTGATTTTGGCATTAGGGCATTTTGATGTTATTTGGGCACCACAGTGCACCCACTGCTTGTTTTCACAGATCACCACCCCCTCACGTCATTCCCACAATGGAAAAAACAAGAATCCTAGGTTAGTGAGGTGGAGTTTGACTTGCAAGAGTACAACCTAGGACATCAAACACATCAAAGGCAAAGTTAATGTGATGGCTGATGCCTTATCCAGATAGTGTAGGTTAAGTCAGAACAGTAAAGCTTTTAAAAGGGGAAGTGTAACAATTGGGAATAATTATGTATATGAGTTTAGAAATTAAGAGTCCTTAATAGGTTTACGAAGGTTTTGCTTTTCAATCAAACTTTCTTTCTTTTAAGGGGGAGGGTGTTTACAGCCCCCAGATTACAATGATTTATTTCAGTTTGGTAAGATTAAGTCATAAAATTAGCACATAAAATAGTATAAATTAGTCTAAGTAACATGAGATAAACAATATACCTTGTTTGTGTGCATAGCTGGTATGTTGCAAACAATCAGAATTCAGAACCCTCGGGAGAATTTTCTGGAGGTTACTTGAGACTAGGGGATCAGACTATCCTAACTCAAGGTGATGTGTGTCTGAGCCTATAGATGCTCCCTACTGTTATCTACAGGCCAAGGCTGTGTGTGGGTGATGGGTATGAACATTCTAATATGGGAAACATTGGAGCTGAATCAAAATTATGTGTCATGGATTTATATTTACACATGACTCATATATATAGGACCAGATCCTTCTATATTGTTGGAGAGGATATATAAGCCCTGGTGAGAGAATATGAGTTCAGCGTTACTACCTCATGCTCAAGTTATGTAGCAAGTTTCCAAGCATAGGTACATCCATTGTTCCAAGTTATGACCGTGACATTAAACATTGTCTTCCGATAGTGTACATTGTCATAGTAGTCTCAGCTCCAGCTTCGTCCTGATTTGTGTAGCCGTGTTCGGTTCTATTTCGTGCCTCTGAGTTTATCCAAGGATCAACAGCTACAGCACTTTTGGACTTTATATATAGTCTGACCTCCGAGCTTCGGGAGTCTTAAGGAGCTGGTTTTCTTCAATCAGGACAGTCGCCGTGGACACGTCCACTACTGGAAAGAGTTAAGTTTTACGCTGGATATTCGCCAGGACTCTTTGGCAAGTCGGCATCGGAATTGTAATCTCGCTGCAGCCCCGTCGCGCACACCCGGTAGTAGTTAGTGTTCATAACTAAGTTTACGTTTTTTCCTAAATTAACAACTTTATTATAGATAAGCTTTGATTATTGATACCTCATCGATGTTTGAATAGATTGATTTAAACACACATTAAACGAAATACTTTGTTTTAAAATTTGTAATCAATGATTCACAGTGTATTCTAGTTTATTCAGTGGTTTGAATCCGTAGTTTTGAGTGGTTTTGGCCTGGTCAAGGTGACCGTACACTTATTATTAATTGATAAATGCATGTATCTCTATTCATCATTATCAAACATTTAAATTTGAGGTTGCCGAAAGGAATTAATCATAATTATTTAACACCTTTTAGACTTGACCCATGCATGAGTAGAGCTAGAATCACAGCCATTTAAAACTTTCTCTTTCACAGATGGTGTCAAGACCTTCATGTTGTTACACTGCTGCAAAATCTCAACTGTACAAAACCGCTCCTACCAGGGAGGAAATTTATGGAGATCCCTTGAAAGCTGAAATCTTAGGTATTGTCTCTCAATTTTGGTGCTCACCTGCAAAACATTTACAGAACCACAGTCTCTCACATAGGGTTTTCAGATGCCAGCACAAGGAAACTAGTGTGCTAACAATACACCTACAATCCCGGCCAAAAGTAGTTGGAACACCCGTGGTTATTTATAATTGCAATGAAGGCACTAAAGGGCCAGAGAGATCGCATGCAAAATACTAACTTTATTGCGAAGCTTGAAACCAAACCCTAACCTTGACCCTCCCTTCCCCACCACTCAATGTTGGGTGGTCATAAGGAGCGCATGGAAAAAAAGAACAGTTTCAACATTAATCAGGGGGAGAGGGGGATAGTTTATAATAAGGCATATAAAGTGTTTTTTTTTTTCCCCCACCCAAATTTTGGCCAAGATTTGTAGCTGCCCAGTCAAGATACAGGCATTAGAGAAGAATCCTAACATCATTGCAAGACAGTTGATGGTGGAGAAAGTTCATCATGGCTCCGACAATGGTGCCAAAATAAGAAAGTTTTAAAGCAACATTGCCACAGACATTTTGCAAATAGATATACAAAAAAAATAGCATTTGTAGGGAGACTTGAGTTAAAAGGATTAGCAGCGATGTGACAGAACAAAAAAATGTGGAAATGCATTTTGTAACTCATAAATCGGGGATAGTGTGTACAATTCCATATCCATCCTTAATGTAGAAGCAAACCACCAAATAGTGAAAAATGAAGTTATTGGAGGAAATGTCACCAGTCTCCCGCATACACCTACAGTGACGGAGCTAAAAATCTTACACTAAACAGCTGATTGTGGTTTTACACCACGTACAGAATAAACAAAGATCACTAATGTTTGTGTTGAGGTCAAACTGGATTGAATGGTGCACAATGCACACTGAAAATCTGTGCTATTCACCGGGAAAGGCTTATTAAATCTCAAGTCGGAATTTCGATATGCGCTTATAGAAATTACAGAATAGATAAAAAAGTACTGCCTTATCTTTAAAGCGGCACTGGCACATGTTCACCCAAATATGAATTTCTTCAATTTGCTCTCAAATGATAGTTAGGCCATTGGAAGAACAGGAGATATATTTTACACATAAAAATAACATACCCCAAAAACAGATAGGACATGAGTGAGGATAAAGCTATCCAGTAATTTGTAGGCTAACTTTTTCAGTTCCATAACTTTACTCAACAAATGTGTATATTACATGAATATTTTGACTCGTGACTCACTGATATTAAACCACAAAGGGTAAAACCGGTCAACAGGTGCATAGAGTGGGGAAAACATGCTATGGCGTGTGTGTCTTGTGTTAAACGTCGCCGGCGACGCGAAATTGCAAAAATCGTTCCGTTTACCCTAAGGAAGCTGATTTGGTCTTAATCATTCGGGTGAGGGCTTGTGTATATAAAAGCTTTACCACCATGCAAATATATCGATTTTGAAAATCTTGAGGGCGCACTATTTTTTCAAAGGTGCCAGTGTCTCTTAATACACAGATTTCAAGCCAACCACTGCAGGTTATATTATGCATTATCACCGCCTAGGAACAAAAAATATAAAAATTATGAATTTTTATGATTTTTTCGATGTTTCGGATAGCAAATCGCGGCAAATCATTAACATTTAATCTACATTTCATGGGATAGGATATAAAAACCACTCTGTCTAAAGACAGACACATCCTCTCTATTGACACATTACATCTTAAAGACAAAGCAATCTGTTTGTGTTTAAGTCAATCACTGGCACCCTGTCATGGTCTCTTTAACCTAACAAGGCTTCCACCATTAATTAGTCCACTTATTACATTATGAAGTAGGACATAAACTTGCGGACCCTCCCTTTGACTTACTGCGAAAAGACAAACAATTGTAGACTGAGATTCATAACAAATTTGAAGGGACAGTACATGTTTAAGTGTTATGATTGAGATATTACTCAGACCCATTTGAAACTATCAAAGTCTTATCAATTGTTTGGTACAGAAGTAATGAACTAGATGTGTACACGGATTCATATTCATGAACATGACCCAACTCCTATTGTTTGTTTGATCCATAGTTCAAAGAAATAATATCAAAATTTTTTATTTTTTTTATTTTTTTTAGAAAACATTAAAAATCTAAATCAGTGGACTAGGACTAAAAGACCCTCTTTTATGACTTAGGGACACGGGCGCACATTAATTTTGAAAAATAGTGCGCCCCTCTCGATTTTCAAAATTGATATTTGGCCATTGTATAAGCCTCACCTGAAAGTATTAAGCCCAAATCAGTGCGCTTATGGGTAACAGACCAATTTTATTATTAATGTCGCTGGCCACTTTCGGCTTGACTTACTTTAAACAGACAACAATTGTACACTGAGTATTCAAGAACAAATTTGAAGGGGCAGCCAAATGTCTACATTGTAGGGTTATGATGAGAGTATTTACTCAGACATTGAAAAAACCATCAATTGTTGGTTACAGGGAAGTACCAGGACTTTATACCACAGGACTTCAAATCAATAAACCATGACCACTTCTATCTTTATCCATATAGTTCTATCAGTTAAACCATTTATTAGAGTGCCGTAGTTAGTTAGTTAAACCAATGTTTAAAATCCGGTTTTGTCAGCATAAACGGGAGGTGGCCGGATACACTTCACACTCAACAATACTGCTATGTGAGGGTTTTGGAGCAAAAGATAAATGGACCGGATCCCTGCTGATGCCAATCCGCAGTTTTCAACGGTGGGCCCGGGGGGCGGCCAAGATACGTCGTTTTGCCGTTCCCATAGGTTTAGCACGTAATCACTAAACTTGAAAATTTCTAAAGTCGAAAATGTTTGATATCATATTTTCACTCAAAAATCCGTTGGAGTTGAAGATCAAAACTCCAGTCTAAGTATTTTTTTGGTATGATAACGGTAAAAACGCGGATCCTATTTTGAAAGCGGCTCGCTTGACCTCAGTTCAAGCGCAGATTCACCGCCATTTATAGCTGCGGACCATGATGTACCAGGCCCGGTACCAGGTAGCCCCAGGGAGCCCATGCAGAACCGTGGAATGATTCGTTGACCTGAATGGGGCAATACCTCTCATGTCGGTCTTTTAAAAACGATTTGATGATAGTTTTGCCGCACAATTATGCACCACCGATAAAAGCAAGGCAATTAAACGGCCGCCTGGCTCCGGTACGGGAATCCCCACTCGCCACGCATGATCTATTTATAAACGCGCACAGTGACTTCAAATTCGGTCATGTTCAGGTCGTCCAATGACTCGTGCGCAGTTTTGCGATATGAATGAAGCTTGGCCGCCACCGCCGGGTGGGCCTAGCCTTTGGGCAACTACGCCCCCCATGATATGTGCGGGATGGCTGGATGGCCGCCATTAACTCTACAGAGCTGACGCCTTTGTAGGTAGATCTTCTTTTTCATTATACCATGGTAAACAGCTACCTCCTCATCAGATCGTTAGGAAAACCGTGGGGGGTGGAACACTGTAGTGGGCTGTGAGTAGTATTCACATCAATAAAGGATTGCTTGCTTATATCTTCATTTGAGTTTGTTTCTTTTTATTTAATACCACATAAATTCATTTAATACTTTGATAATTTTCTTAAACATATCGAAATTATATAACCATTCTGCTATTCAATCTGCAATTGATAAGTAAGATAGATCTGTGAAAACAGGGCTAATATCTTGCATTTTCAGGGCATTTTGTCAGATTTGTGTTTACACCAACTTTTGTGAAGATAGTATATTTTGCCATTGATAAGATCAAATTGATAAATCTTTGTAGGATTACAATTCCAGTGTTTGATGAAATCCAAATATTTATCGTTAAATTTACTATTTTTTGGCAAATTGAAAAACACTATCAAAAATATAGCTAATTTTATTCCAAAGGTTTTACATGCATGCATGAAATAAACCATGGTGCCCAGAATCATCAATACATGAAATAACAAACATAGGTCTGAATCCACTATATTCCATCTTTTTAACAGTTCATGAGCAAAATCGATGCAGATTAACATATAAATTCAACAGTTTCATATTACGGTGAGGTTAGTGTTTGAGAGACCCAGACATTTGCCCAATTAACATCAAATTTAATAATAAATTCCAAGGATTCCTTCATTCCTTATACTATCAGGTGGTTTTTGTTAGGAAGATGTGTTACACTCAAAGTTGCTTCTATGTAGCATCAATTGTTAATTCTGATTCGTTAATCAAGAGTATCCCCTTTGCATTAATTAAGTAGGTTTGGTATCTGTTACAAAGGGTTTAGTATCTACCATTACTGTGTTATTTCATAGCTCTGGTTCTCCACACTATGTGTTTATTTGCCCATGGGTCAAGGAATAAAATTCTTTTCAAGGACTGGGGCCAAATTGAGGGCCAATAGACCCCCTTTTCTTATGTTTCTTCTGTTTTTGGTGAGTCCGACACGGTAGCAAAAATCAGTGGGCAGGCCACATTTAGCCCACAAGATAGCCAGTTTCTAAGACTAATGACAGTGTACCTTGAGGTTAGCAGAAACTTTTAAGAGACCTAATCACTCTTTTTGTCCATGCTACAAACTCTTCTCTAAAAACTACTACCAATCCTCATAGTATGACCCCCACCACTTACTCCATAAATAACATTTTTGGCATTCATTAGAAAGCTTGTATTTTTCTCATTCATCTGTAAAATATTTTGGTTGAATTATTCCATAATGATGCTACAAGCTAAAATATGGACTGGGTTTACAGTAACGTGAAAAATTAACAATTATTTGGTACAGTAACCAAGCGCTACTGCGTGGATATGACAGATCAAACAGGGAATTTGTGAATAGGATGTTGGCGACACTTTTCCCCAAACACCGAAAATATGTTGTAATCAGGTGGAAGCAACTTTAAGAGACACTGGCACATTTGAAAAATAGTGCACCCTCTAGAGTTTCCAAATTATATATTTGCCCTGGTTGTAAAGCTTACATTAGCCCTCACTTTGAACGTAAGCCCACATCAGCGCGCTTATGGGTAAACAGAAGGATTTTATAATTAATGTCGCAGACAACATTAATTCAGCAGACACGCGTGAAAGGGCATGTAACTGAAGAAAAGACGCGCAAGAGTTTGATTCTTAAGGCATGCACCTTGATTGACACTCTGGTCTTTCAAAGAGAACCATGCGGGAGATTGCCAGAAAGAAGCGCCCCCATTTTTTTTCTGAACCCGCGGGTTGTTGGATATTGAGCATGCTTTCCAAAGTATTAGATCACACCTGAAGTGAATAAGCCGAACGCCGTCTTTATGTAATAATATGATGTTTAGTACTTTCTGCCCCGGAAAGTCAAAGCACGGTGTTCTATGGGGACAATTGCGATAGTCAGGCAAGTTTTCAAAACAATGTTTCTGTTTCTTTTGTACTTGTTTGTGCAATAGCGCCTTCGGAACGTTCTTGGTAGGTGGTCTACAATCGATACTGTGCACTTAGAGAAATTCGTTTATTAAAAAAAATCTCCTATCACTTTAACTCACTCACCTGCCACTAAATAACAATTTCATTCATGTATGGAAATGCACTATAGTGTATTCAGGCCTTAACATTGCTCCAATAACATGATTGACAGAAGTCCCTGCACCTCATTGAATTGTTCACCTCCACCGAATAGTACGGGGTCACATATCAGATGAAAATCAAGTATAGGTTGGTTTCTTTATTATGTGTAACTTATCTCCTCTATTCTTCCAATGGCCTAGACGACTATCATATGCGAGCAATTGACGAATTTCAATATTTTCTGAACATGTTCTAGTGCCCCGCTTTAACGTAATTTACTGTGTAGAAAGTAACAATTTGGCAAAATACATGAGCGCAGCCAGGATCCCACACCCCGGTCCGGGCCGCTTAAAAAAAAAAAGGTCCATGGCCTCGATCGCTAATAGCCTCTCCCCATAAGCCCTGGATTTTACCGGAAGTGGTCAACATTTTGGTATCAAAAGAAAGCTACTATTTTTCTCATTTACCCTGTGAAATCTTAGCACTAAAAGATGTTTGGTTTGGATGTTATGAGCAAAAATGTGACCCATTTTGGTCGACCAATATTAATTTTACAACGGTGCCTCTATGTGACTTCAAAAATTACGTTTTTTAGCTCTCACACCAAAACGGATTCAATATTGGCTGGAAACTTTGCAAGATGGAAGTTTTGGGGTCAAGGTCCGTCATCTATGAAAACTTCATATAGTGAAATCTGGCCATCCTCCTTTAAGACCCCAGCGGTATCCAGGGGCCCAAAGCTGTGGTGGGGGCCCAGGGGCAAACCCCCAGAAAAATATACATCTTTCACAATTTGAACTTTATTTCAATGTCTCTCCTTCTTTTATCCTTCCATGCACCCCCTGGTTAAGCACATGAATAACTAACATTGGGAGCATAATAACAAGAACAAACGTGCTCAAATAGATGTGAGACAGTTCAATCCAAAAAAAAAAAACTGGCGAAGGTCAAAAGAGTAGCAGGTAACAATTGGCAAAATAACTCAAAATTTGGGGCAAAACCACCAGAATACCCATGCGTCCAAATAGCAGTGGAAACAATAGTGGATAGTGATGACTGCAGACACATAGTCAGTCCGGGGTTCTGAGGGGGGGACATTTCCCGGTAGGTGCAACAAAGGTCCCGATCACAGAAAAATTTACCGGTCACAGGGCAAAAGAATCCCAAAGAAAGGACTGATTTAAACAAAATACTCCGTGTTTAATTTCCCCATGTTTAATTTCCCCTCAAAAAAATTTCAGAGGGGGCATTCCCCCTCTGGCTATGCCACCAGTGACATGGCATCTAACTGAGTTTTTTCCTAGCACTATGAGGTGCATTTAGCATCACCACTGTCAACTGAGAAAATACTATTAGTTATCCCCGTTTGTTCATGCAATACAAAAAGATATCAATGTTTTCGAGCACAGTTCCCGCTTCACTATTCCAGTAGCACTTCAGTGTATGCCAGCTCCTTCTTCCCAAGAACCATCCGGGATTGGAACAAATTGCCAGTTGATCCTGTTGCATACCCATCCCTAATTGCCTTCAAATCTGCCCATTGTACTTGAAGTAACTCTTCTACCAGATTTTGACTTGCACCTGTAAATAGTTTCCACCTGAATTCAACTTTCTGTTGCTTTGATGCAACGCATGCTCACTCACGCAGATGAAGATGAGTGTGGTATTGCACCAAAACATTGATATTTTTCATATTGCTTGAGAACAAACAGAGAATAACAAATTTATGATTCAGTAGACATGATGAATTTACTAACCATAGTATTAAACATGAATGAGTCCTATTTTAGTTTATTAAAGTTGAGCCTGCAGCTCAACTTTGTGCCTCTTTTTTTAACCTTCTAAAGTGATTATAATCCGCCCGACCGTGTACCTCTGGTTCTGACCATATTTTTTTTAATTTTCAATTTTTAATTTTAATTTTTTAGGTTTTTTCTTTTTTTAAAAATTTACAAATATAAATATCACAAATCTGGGAAATATTTCCTGTAGCCATGTGTATTTGATGATTTTGGATGTCTTGGAAAATTTCAGTTCCAAAATTGAATATTTTTTTTTTCATTGCTGTATTGGTTTCCATGACTTTTCAATGGCATGAATCTGTGCATTTCATTTACATACACCATATATTGACGATCTGAGTGAAATATTATTACGAGACGGGAGACGGTGTAATCTAAAGTTTCAAGCACATATTTATTCAGCAATTCGGCGGCTGTCATCCAGCCATCAAGCGAGATTCAGAGAGCTTCTTTACCTAGTAATGAGTCCGGTACGATGTGTTGTTACATACTCAGCTAATGAAGTTCTGAATTGATTCAGCAAAACACAAAAATAAACCTCCCCTCTCTTTACTCAACATTCTTATTCAGTGGGAGGGTTTAGTAAGTAAAACCGCATATCATTGGTTGTTTGCCTATCTTATATGAGACGAAATTAGATAGTGCGTCGCCGCGCAAGTGTTAACGCTTGCGCGTGTATAAGGTACGCAGTGCACGAGGTATACGGGTTGGTTCATTTTTACAGCGGGGGAGAGGAATAGTTTTGTTTTTTAAACTAAGATGATTGAAATAAAAACATTTTCGTGATTACTTAAAACAACCAAACTAATAAGAATGAGAATAAAAGATAGGATTTTGTTGTTCGTGTCATATGGATGGGCCAGTTCCAATATTTTATCGTAGTGGACACCGGCTGCGCCGGCATCCACTACCTCAAAATATGGACTGCCCATCCAATTATGACACGATATTAGATAGGCAAAACAACAAATCCTATAGTTATTCTCTAAAGGAACAAGGTATGGAATGTGAGAGATTAGGTTACTGATCGTGGCTTTAACAAAAAGAAATTCTCAATGTCCGTGAGCAGGTATGTTTAAGTAAATGCTCAGATCAAGATCAAAGGCTTTGGCTTCATAAAGTCATGATTTTATAAAGTGGACAGATGACATATTAATTGAAAAGTTCAGTTCATCCTGCAAATTTTGCTGGGAGTCCTGTCTCAATTCAAATTAGGTGACTCATTACTTTGCTGTCATTAATATGAATAGTAAATAAAGTTAAATCCCCAAGACAAGTCTCTGTTTGTCTACTTTTGTTGTGTTCTTTTTGTCTGTGTATGAAGTAGGAATTGTAAATTGAATGCATGTATGGTTTGACATTTTCGTGTGCATGGTGGTTCTACAGCAACAACGTTGAAGATTCATTGTTTTGAGTACCATTGTGTAAATTGCTGGAATGTGAGTGTGCTCTAATTAAACATTTTTAAACAATAAACAAAGCAAAACACAAATTGAATACTCACATGACAGAACATTGAAACATAACAATACAACATTCAGCTGTAGTCTAACATCCACCCTCACTACGACGTGGTCCGGATCTGAAGAGTTATTAATGGGATGATTACTCACCCTAAGTGAACAGGCTTGCGAAGTCACTCTCCTGACCTGGTGGGTATAGTGATTTTTGGGGTATGGTGTCCGGTTTTGCTCAGGGTTTGGTTCTTTCTGCATGACTTGCTTTAATGGTTTATGGGGTTTTTTTGTCTGTCGTCAGATGTCGGATGTTGACATTCCTGCCGTCTTCACCTTCCTCAGGTACTGCAAAAAGGACACGTTGTAGGTGGGTTTCAAGTTTGGCATCTGTCGGATTTGTGATCTATTCCTTCTATACGTCTTTCCATTCGGTGTGGTGATCTCATACGATCTGGGTTCTTGGCAGATTTTTGATACGTTCCTGGTTTGCCATGTATGATCTTCTGGACCTGCATATTGACTTTCTGACTTCATAGATCGGTAGTTCAGTCCTGCGTGTGTGCATGGCTTGCTTTCATCTTAGCCGTTTTCTAGCCCAGGTGCTCTCCAATTTCTGCTTGCCTCTGGAGTGGGCTTGGGTGATGGTTAGCTTGGGGTACATGGTTCTCCACAGGTCCCCGAAGGTATCTCTGCTGGAGATGGTAGCTGGTGTCAATTGGGGTTTGCCCGACACGGGTGCTGGAGCCACTTGTAGGTCTGTCGATTGTGCTGGCACTTCTTGAAAGGTTCTTCAACTGTAGCCACGTTCTCTCGCCAAACCATTCGATCTGGGGTATCGTGGCGAGGCGTTGTTGTGTTTGACGGCCACTTATCTAACCATATTACTGAATGGGCGCTCATGTGAATGTGGTCCATTTACGGATACGAGTTCGTTGGGGGAGGCCCAAACATGCTAAATACCTCTGACATAGCTGCTGCTCGTTTCGCTCCTGGTATTGTTGAGAACTCTTACTACTGGGTATCTGGAGCAATAGTCGGAACCCCATTATGAGCATTCGTCTCTTACCTATCTCTAGTGAACAGGTAGGGTCCCTACTGTGGTCAAGGGTGTTGGAACTTTCATGTGGCAACAAAGGGTCTTTGCTTTGGTTGGTTGATGCTCCTGGCATACTTGACATGACTTGACCATCTTCTCTAGTGTGTTGATTATTTGGCCAATACACTGATTCCCTTGCTAGTTGATGTGTCTTTTAAATTCCCAAAATGACCCTGGTCGCGTGGTCCAGGATGTTGTTCTCATTTTTTCTGGAATCACCACCTGACGTCCTTTGAAGGAACCCAATGGGATCTCACAACTCGTCCCGGAAGAACCAAGTATGTCGTATGTCTGTTGGAAAGTCTTGTATAGTCATTGGCACCCGTGTTATGGTCTGCACACAGCTCGGAGAACGGGGTCACGGAGGTTTCTTTATTGCAAGGGCTTTTTTTTTTTTTTTTTCCCTGTGCTTTTGCACTATCAAAGTTCATACGTCAATGTTGTAAATCTTGACGTCTTACAAGACTGATTAGTGTTGGTCTGGATTCCAGTTGGTATGGATACTTCTTGTTGGGGTTCTGTAGACGACACCGAGGGTGTCGGACAAATCATTCTGTTTCCCGGATATATTTTACAATCACCGCGTAACCTTGTATCTTTATCAGCATTCTCTGTAGTCTGGTGGTGCACTGCACTTGTGAGGGGGTTTTTAAAAACATCCGAGAGGGTTTGTGATCAGTCTCAACGGTGAAGTCTTGCCAATAGCTAGTGTGGAATATGATTATTCCAAAGACTAGGGCGAGCATCTTCTCTTCTCTATATTGGATAGTGTTTGCCTATGCACTGTGGGAGAACTATTGGCTCGAATGCTACTGGTTGGTGATCCTGCGGAGACACGCCCCCAGGACCTTTCATGGAGCATCCGGACTTCTAGAACAGTCGGCTTAAGAGGGGTCATAGTATTAAGCACGCTTACGCCGTGTGATGGCTCTTTCAGGTTTTCAAATGCTATCTGGTGGTCGTCCATCCAAAGGTACGGTACGTCCTTTTTGATGAGTGCTATAGTGGTTACAGACTTCTGAAAGTGGGAATGTTGGGGCCAGGTATTAATCATTCCAAAAATCTTTGCAAGTATTCTGTGTCTTGTGGTGTCGGCATCTTGTGGATATCCTCCACTTTCTGGGGATCTGGTGAGATTCCTTCGGCTGTTTTATGATCCAAAGAATGTGATTTTGTCCGTCTTGATCTGCATTTGGAAACTGTTGAAGACAGTCCTTCCTTTCTGTGTGTCCTCAGCATGGAGAAGGACGGACTGTCATGTTCTTCCGCCGGCTCGCCTATCACAGAGAGATCCGTCCGCTATGCACACGCACCCTGGAAACCTGGTTTACTATTCTATCCATTTAGTGCGGAAAAGTATCCTGGCTGAGTTAAGACCAAATGGTAGCGTGAAAGCAATATCTACCAAAAGGTGTACGGAATGTTGTTACTCCTGGGATTATTTGCCAGGTGTAGGACCAGAGCCCGCCTTCGCATCACCTTGGAGAAATATTTTGCCTTTGAAAAGGCTGGATTCATATACTCCTCCAGGTGGGATATGATGAGGCCACCGTTTAATGTTCTGGTTAAGACGTTCGGATCCAGACACACTCGCAGTGATCCTACCCTTTTTACTGTTTGGTAATGAGCTGCACCAGTCTGTGTGGTGCGTTATCTTACGAAGACTCCCTGTCCTCCATTTCTGGAGTTTTTCTGTATTTTCTTTTGGTTTGAGATTCACGCTACATTTGTGAGGTGCATCGATGCTGGTGTTTGGGCACATCTTTCAGATGGAATCTGTGCTTCCCCTTAGAAGCTACCCAAATTGTCGAATTGTTTCGGGTGGGTACCATCCAAACTAGAGCTTGTATGGATTTATTTTGGGTGGCTGTCCAAGGGATTTGTGGTGTCTTGAGATTCTTCCAAGCCGTTGTATAGTGACTACTTTAGTAGTTCGATGTTGGTAAGCCTATCCCTGGTGGTCCTGGGACGTCAACAACGTAGAATCGCGGTCTTCATGCGGAGTATTTGTATCGGCAGACAAGGTCTATATGATCCTAGGAATGGTATTTGGTTGCATGTCCGCTTTGAGCTTTATTTCTGTGGGCTCACTCTTCTTTCCATCTAGTGTGTGTACATTTGCTTTATTGCGGACGAAAAGGTAAAGTTATTGCCAACTGCTCCTGTGTCTCCACTTTCAACCTTACACGGTGCTGGCCTGTCTTCTAAGGGCAAATGAGTCAATACAGGGTGAACGCTCGTATCGTGGGCGTTTTTTGGAATGGAAACCAGAAGTCTGATCTGAGCCGTAGTATGTCACACTCGCGTTTTGGTCGCTATCATTTTCTGGGTCACATCGTGGTCATGCTACTGTCATAAACGCCATGGAAACGGCTTCTTATTGTATTTAGTTATAATGGCTGAACGGCGGCCTCCCTCGGGTCGTCCTCTCTGTGATGGGGATTTTCTCTCATTTGCCATATGCTTCTGAATAGGGGCATGATCCGACACCGTTTTGCACAGTGCCCCGTCTGGTTGCATTTCTTGCAGAGGTGTGGAAATGCTGGGCACTTCCTAGGTGGATGGGCCAAACAACACTTGCCGCAGCTAGTTTGTCGCAATTGCCTGATATTGATTGCTCATTTGTGATAGCTGTTGTCGGCATAGTTTGTGGCTGCAATGGCTTCATATTTTCTACCGTCTGGAGAAGGGCTTCCAAGGTGTGTCTTGTTGTGTGTCAGTAAACTCTTTTGGGAAATGGCTTCACTCTTGTGGGACTATAACAAGTTCAATTACTCGTTCTGTCAACTCTGCGTCGGTGTGAAAGTGCTGCCTTTCCGTTGTCTCTACAACGGATAACAAACTCGTCTTGTTTAGTCTTACTTTGTTTGACTTCAATGAGCTCGAGTCGGTTGTGTACTCTGAAGTTGACGTTGATTCTAAGTTGATCTTCCAAAAATTTCCAGATTATGTAGGGTCTTTCTGATCATTTTCGCTAACTCCCGATGAGTTGATCTTCTTGGTCCCATGTTTCCAACTGCAATCTTTTCTTTCATGCTGTTTCTCTTTATCTGTTACCCGGGTCTTGGAGAGTAAGTTGCATTCTCTGTTTGAATAATTGGAATTCTTCGTTTAGGTTCTTCGCCCCCCAATTCATTTCTGGGTACTTTCGCATCATGACCAGTGGGAGTTGGGCAAACAACAGCAATGTCGACACAAATTCAAAACCACGCCCGTATCTATTCACAAAACACAGAGCAAACAGACATTTACAGCACATATAACACTGCCACTGTAAGTTGTTGTGGTTGGTGTGTGAGAGGTGTGTGTGTGAGATGTGTGTGTGAGTGGTGTTTTTTTTTGTATAGTTGACTGAGTGGTTTCTTTAAATTCTTGTTTTAAGTTCAATATTATGACATAGTATAGGCTCAATAAATTGATTAAGTTCTTTACAGTTATAATCTAAGATTATGAGATCTCCAATTACAGCCTGATACCCTCTCGCTGTAAATGTTCAGATTAGCTTCTTCCATAGTCGCATGAGTTGAGTGCTTCCAAGCACGTTGAGTTCGTGACAAGCGCGGATCAACTTGATGAGGTCTTGTCTGCATCTACAAGGCTGGCGTTTGATTATTATAACAGTTCGTATGTCGGGTCGATCGGGCGCTGGTATCTGTCTCCTTTATCCACAAGTACTGGCGTCGTTTACTGCTTCTATGGTCTGCGACAGTTTGTCGTTCCGGTGATAAGGTAGTTTGTGGGATTTGGTATTCAAACGTTAGATGTGCTGCGGTCAAAATCTGGAAAATCGTTAAGCTTCAACAGTGGGTTCAGGATTGCTTGTGAAGGGTACCTAAACTACTTCGCTGTGTGTGAAAAAGGTACGCACACGACGAGTGTAATTTAGCAAAAAGGCAGTGTAGGGTCTCTTACTGCAGTTATTAAAGTTAAGGTGTACAGCAAAATTCACTTTGTTGCGTCTCGTAAATGTTTTTCGAGTTACCTTGTTGTGCTAACTTTTAGTTCTACTTGGATTATACCACTCATACAGCTGTTCTAAGTACTGGGAAGGATGTGCGAAAACCGTAGACTCGCACAATACAACGGGATGTCAGCTGTCGAGTTCAAGTTCAGGATTTACGTACCACAACGTACGCGGGTTACGTGCCGTCGCCTGCCTGGGTAACGGCGAACTACTTCCAGGTATGGCTTCTAGTCGATTACCGTCTGCTAACTTTTTGGCTTCTCCGGGGCAAAATCTTGGCGACAACATCAATCAAAATTTTGTTTCTGTTCTGCAGATGAAAGTCATTTCATATCTTGCATGGTTCGCTGGGGTAGTCGTTATAGCTGCCAAAATGAAATTATTACGAGAGGCGAGACGGTTTTGTAATCTAAAGTTTCAAGACATATTTATTCGCAAATTCGGCTGGCTGTTCTTCCAAAAAGGGCCAACAAGCGAGATTCAAAGAGCCTCTTTACCTAGTAAGGAGCTCCGGTACATGTGTTGTACGTACTCAGATAATGTAGTTCTGAATTGAATTCAGCCAAACCCAATAATAGAACACTTGAGAATTGGGATAGATAGCTGAATTTGGAATTAGAAATGTGTTGAAGGGTACACTTACCGTATTGTTCCTAATAAACGCCCGGGGGGCGTTGCATTTTTCAAAAGTGGGGGCGATTATTACAGTAAAAATTGGAAAGCCCCAAAAATCCCGCAAAAATCAACTTACACAGGTTGGCGATCCTCTCTTTGTGTATCTACGTGTTGCCAGTCTCTCTTTGTGAATCTAAGTGTTACCAGTTACCATTAGTGTGGATTTCCAGAAGCAGAAAGCATGGATGACAACAGCGATTATGATATGATTACGACAGTCCCGGCCATTAAATCAGGTGATTTGGTAAGTTAACTCATTTTCTTGAATGTTTTATCCAAACACGTATGGTGGCATAGTTATTAGGCAGGGCGTTATTAGAAAAACACAGTAATTATAAAACATTAGTAGTGCCATGATTCCCTTTAAAACAGGTTTATTAAAGGTGATGAGAAGATCTGTCAGGGAAATAGTACAATTTCGAATATTTATTTACAGCTAAAGACTTAATATTTTAGATGGCTTTAAACACAAACCAAAGGGTATAAATATTCACAATTCTCCACAATGGCTGCAGTTAGCTGTGACCGGGGTGAACTATGTGTTGAATGTGCAACCCTTCAAATTATTGGTTTTGACAAAAAAAAAAAATGAAGGTACAATTTTCTGCAAACTCTTCATGCCATATAACAAATCCTAAAACTCTCCACGTGTAATAAACACAAAATAAACTAGATTTTGCTCTCATATGCTACAAACATAACACATGCTCCACGCACTGAATAATACTCCCGATGAGATAAATAAAATAACAAGAGCTATCACTTGCCCACATCAACACAATACCGAGACCTCGGCATGCCAGGCCATGTAACTAGTACACAGAATGATGGCGAGACACGGTAACACAACACTCAAACCTATCATTGTAATCGGGAAAATAAATCATAATATTAGCCGTCATGCCTAAGTGAGGCATTTGTCACAAAATGAACAAGGTTCCCACCGACAGGATGCGCCCTCCTTGGAGACTAGCAGCGCATCTCACGGCGTGGGGCGGATATGTTACGAGGTAATGGAACGCTTTTCTCATGAAAAAGGGAACAGCCCTAATCAGTAGTGTTTTCGAGGATTAAGTAAATAAAGGAGATGGACAGAATAAAGGGACGCATGCAGATTGCGACGAATTATCCAGGCCCTGAGAAAATCAATCAATATAGTTTATTTTTAGTTTAGTTGTCAAAGGATGTCAAAGTACTCAAAAAGAAAAATATGAAGAAAAAAACAAGGGCAAAACCACAACAGAGCAGTGTGGCATAACCAGAGGGGGCAGTGGGAAGCGGACTCTTTTGGAATCTTCGCCCACCCCCCAGTGGCGGCACATAGGGGAGGGGGGCGGGGGGGGGTGCTTTTCCCCAAAGTTTTTTTCTTGGCCCCTAGTTTCCCCTTGACCAAATAAAAGAGCGATTTTTGGCCCGAAATTCCAGCGATTATTTGGGGCCAAAAATCAACCCCATTTTTTTAAAAATCAACCAATTTTCGCCAAAATGGTTAAAAATCTTCCAACACCCCCAGAATTTCACTTTGTCCCAAAAAAATTTCACTTTGCCCCCCCAGAAAAGGGGTATGACCCTCCGCAACTGCCCCCCCCCCCTTCTTTCCCCCGTGAATTAGTGATTTTCTGAACATGCACCAATTTACAAGTGGAAAAAATAAATTGGCCCTATACTGTACTATAGTCAAATTTAATGTTTCCCCCCTGAACAATAGATGCTGCCCCCTTTGCCACTGGGCAAAGAGATGGGCGGTGAGAAGAATTTTAAGGAGGGAGGAGCACAATCTGACATTATGATTGTAGTTGTGTAGCATTCTTTGATTAATTGTATATTTTTCAAGCACCACCTCAGAAAGTAGCAGCACTGTTAGTGCCTATATCATAGTATAGTCCCTAGTTAGTACTCTTTTCATCTTCTTTTGCAAAGGTTTTCTTAGTTGCTGAAAACAAAAATCATCTAAGAACAAAAGAAAAACAAGAAAGACTTACTTCACCTGTACACTCTCTCCGTCCCACATAGACAAGAGTGATTGGTTATCAGGTTAACTGATGGAATCTGCCGGTTGGTTTACAGAAACCATGATGAAAAGGGCTATGGGGATATGCGGCTATAATCTACATCTGCCTGGAAAAAAAGTAAAGAATAAGAGATAGTTTCCCTTTTACACTTGAAGAGACGGAGGAAACAAAAACAAAAGAAGATTTTGAAGTTTTAACTTTGATCCCCTTCTAGCTAAGGTTAGGCAGGCTCCACAGTGGAATAACAAGACCTTGGCAAATGGGGGGGGGCAGCAGAAAGGGGGGTGCCAAGGCAATTTCTGAAGGGGCAAATTTGGGTCCTTTCAATAGACAATCTACAAACGGTCAGTTTCTTGGGGGCGTGGGCAAGGTTTTAGGTTACACCACATGCTGCCGCGACCAATCTCAATTTTTGAAGAGGTTTAGTTTGTAGTATGAGATACTTGTGTTAGCTCAATAAAGACTTGTGGTTCTGAAGCTTACTTTTCAGTAAGGAATCTGTTGTTGATGTTATTCAATCACTCAATAAAATTCAATCACTTTATTCCCCATAATTACAATTAATCAAAAATATAAAAAACATACTAGATACATAATTGCAATATGGAGGATATAAGTCCAAAAGGCCAATAAGGGCCCGACAAGGGACTTAACCCTTGGAAATACAAACAGAAGTTTCAAATCATAAATACACAATTACAAAGAAAAACATTACACAGTGATGGACAGACAAAGACGGTGCTCGGGGCCAAAAATATCTCGTTTAGAACAGTTCAATTATATTTTGCGAGAAAATTGTTGTTTAAGATGCAAACGGAAAGGTTTTATGGACTTAGATTGTTTATTTTATTTACTAACGAATTCCAAAAGAATGGGGCCGTTTGAACGCATAACATTGGTCAGAAAAAGTTTTTTCTCGTTAAAAGGGAGTCATTTATATATCTGGTCTGATAGTCATGGATGTCAGTTGTTTATATAAAATCGTGATCAAAACGTATTAGGCAGTCATTTCTTGAATAGTTGAACATAAACACACCTAGTTCGAGGAGAGTACAAGGTCCTCAAAAATAAGAAATTGTGATCTTGCAATAAAGGTGGGAATGGCTGCGGTATGACTGTTAGAAATTGTTCTTTTCGCCCATTTGGAGTTTGCCAAAGTTTATTTAAGTAGACACCACAAGTATTTCACCATATGAGTATTCATAATGAAGGTAAGGCAAAAATGTGAAAGTACAATAAAGAGTAGTAATACACCGATCGGGAATAACCTGTTTTAGTTTGTTAATGCATGACACCAATATTTCCGACAAGTTGTGGAAACGCAACGAAATATGTTTCCGTGTGAGGTTAGTCGTATTAAGGACACCTAGAAAGTGAGTATATTTCATCTTTTCCAATTCCAATATGTATTATTAATACATTCAAATGGTTTTACTTTCAACTGCGTATGTTAGGTGTGCCACATACCAGGTAATAGTTTTGCTTGCTTTAACTGATATGGTTTGCTTGGAACCAATGCTACTTCATTCAATTCAGCATTCAACAAACACTTATTACAGTAAGAGCGATGTTTTCAGGGCGAGTAGACGGATTGTTGGTATAATCTGGCAAATAATATTCGAAATCAAAGCAAATGTGAGAAGTATTAGTATATATTAACATATAATATTAAAAGAAGTGGACCCAGTAGTCATACATCCTAAAATACCAAAATTTATCCCAACGCTTTACACTGATGAGATGTCAAAAAAACGCATCAACTGTGTAATACTTCAAATTTATGACCTAGGAGCTTCAAGTCTGCCATCTGATTGGTGTCGCCTATATTTAGGGCCACCAGATGATGGAGCAGACACCAAGGGGAAAAACACAAGCACAGGCTGGTGCCACTAACGAGGCAAAGCCTGGTCCCATAATTAACACAAAAATTTTTCCATCCAGTGCATATAAGGTATTCATCATAATACAAAAGGACGCAACAGCCTACAAAGTGCTACACAAGGGCGTTGAGGAATGAGAAAAACACACTGATAAAGATGCCCCGGTGGGTGAGATGATGGGATGTTTTTCCAGTTGAGGCATTGAGCCTGGCACTTGTGAGGATTCCAAGTAGGCTGTGTTCTGTGTTCAGTAATCACCTTGTAAGGAACTCTGACTACTGGTGATTGTGTTAAGTCTGGATCTAGACAGAGTCGGGGAAACTGTTATAACCAAATTATTTCAATGAGACCAATATACCAATTTTAGGGAGGTTGGGCCTGGGGGTTTTGGGGGAAAACAGATGGGGTTGTTTGCCGTATCAAACACTTGTAGCGTGAACATAGTTTTTGCTAATAGAGGAAAAATCAAAAGAATAAAGATAATATGCAAACAAACTGCTCTACAAGGGAGGGACCCATGGCAAAAATCAGGAAGATGGAATCTCTACATTTTTTCGGTTGGGAAGCCCTGTGTTCTCCAACAGCTTTTAGTTCGGTAATATATATGAGGAAGTCCGTTTTCTAACTCCAACAGGTCCTGTGATATGTACATACAAAAACATTTTTTGCATTTGTTTCAGTCAAGTTAGAAAAAGCGTTTTGATGTTGCCATCCATCCTTGTCCCTTTCGGTAAATTAGATTGAAATTGAAACTAAGAAACATGCCCAGCCCATATTTTTTAGAACATTCCACCAATGATAGGATTATGCCTTTAAGTTTAATTGGTAAATAATAAAAAAAGTAATTTTCAAAATGAACATCCTGAAAACCAATTTTGTTACAATTTCACCAAATTACTCCAAATTTGACTCAATTTGACAGTTTCACTTATTCTTAAGAAAAAAGAAATGAACTCTTGATCTATTGATACGTGCTGAATTCCTCTACTCCCAAAGAGAAACAGACAAGACACACCAGAGTAAAATCTGGAATGAAAATAGACAACACATTACGGAGATGGTCAAAGTAGCGTTGCCATGGCAACACTTTGATTGTCCACAGATCGGACCATGCCAAGGTCCACTTTGACAAGCAGACGTGCAGAATCAAACCGAGATGAAATTGAATAAGTTCTTCTTTTATGAAATATGTGTTTCTACAATAATTAGGGAATGTGTAACAATGCAAGCTAATGCACACATCAGGGGAGACAGGCGGTTGATAACATGTGTAACAAAGCTGGATGCTTGGCCAACCAAGTAGAAGTTCGGCTTCGTTTATGTTTCCCGCAGCTGAAATTAATTGCCAAGTCGAATTGAACACGCATATTGATATTTCAAAGAAGGGGTTCCAAAAAATAAGTTCCCCCTAAAATTCGGGACATGTCGTGCATAATTCACTTCAGAACTGATGATTGGGAAAAATTTTAAAAAGGTTGAAGAGAGGAAAAACATTGCCTCTGTCAAAAAAGTGTTGCTTTTCAAAAAAAAAGCTGTTTGACATCAACGAACAATCCCTTTTCCGAAAATGATGATTTCAGAAAAAGTGGCACTTACCGTATTCAAAGGTCTAAAGTCAAGAAATTATAATTTACAACGATTTCATTTCCTTTCATTGTGGTCTAAATTAAATCAGTTTAAAACATGAACCCATAGGCAAACAGATGACAAAAAGACAAATATGCAGACAAACAATAAGATGAGTTTGCATAAGCAACACCAGTCGAAAGTGAAAAAGATGACCACTAAGGAGAACGCTATAATGGCTCAACGTAGTGGAATTATCCATCGAGATTGAGCCACATTCATCAACAGAACATCAGCAAATGGTAAACAGCATGTGTAAACACTGCAATGAGTATCAGTGCGGATGGAGGAAACATTGAACTATTGAGTCTCACCGAATGACAAAACAGTTAAGCCTATTTTGATTTAAAACCGGCCATTCAAACATTCCTCTTTCTTTCATAAATAAAGGAGCAAAATACACGAAAAAATGACCATTTGCTACGGATGAATGTAAAGCTTACATCGCATCTTATTTTCTGCATATTTGTTGTGTTTGTTTATTGTTTGCCATCCGTAATGTCTTAAGCTTATTTACCTCAGATCGCATGAATAAATGGAAATTAAATCGTTGTTGTAAAATGTTAATTTATTCTTTAGAACTTTGAATACGGTAATGTGCCACTGTTTCTGACGCATCAGTTTGGACAAATGGATCTGTGTGATGCCAACGTGTTTTTTGAAAGCATGACTTTTGTGCATAGTCGAATGTTTCCTTCTTTCAAAACTTTTAAAAAAATTTTCCAATCATCCAGTTCTTTAAAGTGAAGTTATGCAACTAAAAATGTCCTTGAAGTTTAGGGGGGAACTTATCGTTTGGGAACCCTGTATCAATAGTTTATGTTAGAGCTAATCCGCATGCTAAAGTGAAAAAGATTGATCTGAGGATACAAATGCCTCTAAATATGCACTTGATTGGTTGTATAGCATCTACAAGACATTTCAAAACAGAGCAGTACGCAGGATTTTTTACGGGGGGGGGGTTGCGGTTTCGAAAAGTGGACCTTTTTTGGAAAAAATGGACCGAACCCCTAAAAATGGTCCTTTTTGGATCGTTTGACATTGCCATCACCAAAAAATATGGACTTTTTCTGATAATTCTCTAATGGGACATTTTATCAAAAATTCAGCAAAAAAGTGGACCTTTGTCCCTTTTGTGGAATTGGGGGGGTGCGACCGCCCCCCCCCCCCCGGCACCCCTCTTTGCATACGGGCCTGTTTCAAAGTTTTGGACAACAAATGGAAAGAACCCCCCCACATTACTAATCAGCCCTATAAAAAGGCATGCTGGATTTTTGTATATCAGATGACAAAAATACTAAATCATGATCTTTTAATAACTAAAGACAAGTGTTTTCCAAGTTTATTCATTTCACTTCCTGATTTTAAACATTTAATAGTGCTTCTAATCACATTTCTGTGCAGAGCCACTCATGAAAACCATTAAAGGTCTATGGTCCGAGTTAACAGCCTTGTCTTCCAGAAACCCCAGAATTTACCAGTAAGTGTTCAAAATTTTGGATCAGAACGAAAGCTACCATGTTCTTTTACCCTGTTAAATCTTAAGGCAAAGATGTTTGGTTTGGATGTGTGAGCGAAAATATGCCCCATTTTGCGTCGACCATTTTTTATTGATGTTACAGAGTACTCATGGGGATACAAAATCAATTTTAGCTTGCCTCAAAAACAGGTTACAAAATATTGGCACCAAAAACGGCCATTCTATCCAGAATGAAAAGTTTATAGACTTCATCAGGTTACCCCCTTTAATTTCAAAAAAGTTTTAAAAGTGTAGATTTTTGTGGAACTTAATATATTTTCAGAAGACGGACCGTAAAAAAATATTTTCATTTTTTGAGTTTTCCGAAGTTTAAGATTAGCTTATTCTATAATGCGGCCTTGAGGAGCACAAGTTGTTGTCAATCCTTAAATATGCTGTAGCTTCAGCCTTCACTAAATAACGGGAACTGCCATAGAAAACTAACCTGCCCAGAGCACAAAGGATTTTGATCTAGTGGCAAACCATTCAAATCCAAACGACTAAACATCGGACACATTCTGACACCATGGCTGAAAACAGATGTAGGCTAAATTAGTTTCAAAGAGCGATACAAATAGATCCATTTCACACTGTAACACGATTCACACCATATCTGAAATCAATATATTCGGTGGGAAAAATATCACCATACAGGTCACTTTTTAACCAGTATCCTTCTAGCTGTGCTCATACACATGATAGACTGTCCCACAAGCAATTCTTATGTAATTTAGTGTCCCATATATCACTGTGCTGTGATTTCTGCATGTTAAAGAATTTTTTGGCAAAGATCATCAAATATGCACATCAGCTATTGGAAACATGTCATAAGGCTTACTGTTCACAAATCGGAACTTTGTAAGTCAACTGAAGGATGAGACTGCTGATCTTAAAAATGCCCGTCCTTTTAGTACCAAAGATTGTAAGATATTACAAAACATAATGCATTTGTATTAATTTCACATATGGTTTTGATGATTACATGTTAATGACTCGTAAGCGCCCGCTCTTAAAGGCACCATCCATCACTAAAGGCATGGCTAATCTACCAGGGCTAAGTTCAGTAGTCCATGGTTTACAGCAGTTTGACCATGCATGTTCTGGTATCAATAATCATAGTACAATACAGGGGTGTATTATGCTCAATATATATGGTGAAGAAAGATTATTGAACTGTGCCATTTGAATTGAGATTTTATTTAGTTCATAGTGAATGATTCATTCCACCCAAAGCTTTAAATATACAAAACTACTTTGCAGGAGTAGTCCTAAAAGTGAAAGATAAGTAGTCTAATGCGTAAAGGATAAGTCCTGTGCAATTTGCATACTTTTACTTTACTTTTTTCCAAATGCAAAATGCCAAACAGAGAAAACAGCAGCATTAAAAGATGTGAATCTCCCATTCAATTATATCTGACTGTTTTATAGATTGTTTCAGCCTTATACTTGCAGGGTATGTTAGGACTTGTTTACAGACATCCCCAAATCTGATTTTTAATAATATTTTGATTTTCTGATTTTGCAATCACGGATAGTGCCTTAACCTTAAACTGTCAACATATTCTCAATTATTAGTGCTGGGGAGGAGAGGTGAAGGGGGCATACTGTGAGTGCATTGCTTCACTCCATTCAGTCCGAAAAAAGACTCTGAATCGGAGTACACTGGACACTCCAACTTCTTTCAAGGCATCCGTCTCCCACTTTAAATTACCCATCTGTAGCTCTAGCCCCATCTTCTCAAGACATCAGTTTGGGATTCATTTCATTCAATTCGGTTCACTCTCGCATCTCCAAGACAAACCTCAAGGATGCATGTATCCAGCAGCATCATTCCTTGGTCAGTTGGTGGTGTAAAATTCACTCATGTGGTCATCAACATTCCCTGTGCAGACAACTGCAAGCACACCCTCCTATTCTACAGAGTGTTCCAACCAAAATATTAGTCTTTTCACACTGCTGAGTCTCAGTAAGAATCATTTTCCTTTCCCTAATCACACAAGCATCTCGTTGTCACATTCGGTCATCATCTCTCCTGATCCGACAAAGTCCCTCTCCGTACACACTTGAGAATTGAGTAACTTCTCAAGGAGGGTCTTGGCAGGTTCATGCTGGTTGGTATTTACTGTAGAAAACTACTGAAAGTGTTTGGTTTTATTGAAGAAAAATTGGCCAATTTTTGAATCAATTACCTCTGCCTACATTTTAATTTGATGTGCAGTAGATTTTCCTTGTGGGTTTCAGGGTAACTATGCCATTTCCCACCCATTCTCTTAAATGTGTATTCTTTAAAGGTAACGGAGCATTGAGTCAGGTTACACAACAAAATATTATTTGAAGGGCATTTGTGATTCTTAGCCTCATAATTTTTGAGATTCTTATATCATCGATTCCAGGGTATAGAGACAGGTAGGACTCCCAGAAAATCTTGAAAACCCACTTTGAAAAAAGTGCGAAAATAAATTAGGATGGCTTTATAAAATAAGAATGCAATTTTCAAAGCCAAAATTGTCACAATAATGCTGCCCTTTTTTCTTTGTGGTACCCAAATATTGTCCCCAAGGTTATTTTGGTAGGCCTTAACTAACTGTAAAACACCCTGATGAATAAAACATTTGACTCATACAATTTTCTTTCTGACATTGCTCATATTTGTTTCTGTAGTTCCCGAAAGGCAACATTAGCTTCTATTACCAGTGTGAATCATTGGCCTAAGTATTGTACATGTACCCACCAGAGGCGTACTGGGTAGTCAATCCGGCGTGGAAAAAATTGACTGACGCGGCCCTGATCAAATCAATATGACCTATGTAAATATAAAACGAACAGGGAAACACAAACAAACAACTTCTAACAATAAACATTGATCGAACATTCCCCACTTATGTAGAATCCCCTCCCCCGGCACTGCCATCTTGGAGGTAACGCTATGCATACTGTTAAAACCGCCCCTTCTCAGCATCGTTTGCACCCAAAGACCCCATATTTTTTTTGAAAAATGTTTACCCACTGTAACCAAGACTCCTATTTGGGAGGGAATTTTCAACCCAGAAATAATCTTTTTAAGATTGTTTTCAAAAATTAACTCCAAAGACCCCCTTTTAAAAAAATTTATTACCCGAAAAAACAACCTCTATTTTGAGCAATTTGTCTGTCTCCTATACCCAAAGATTTTTCCTTTTGCACATCCTCTGTCACCGAAGGCCCCTGGGTTTCGAAACCGCCACCCTGTTTTTTTTCCCTTTACGAAACATCAGATTCTATCAATTTGGTAGCACAGGAGACTGGAGTCTCTTCTTTCATTAATATTTAAATAAGGACGGAATATCCCTGTTATCAATTACTGGAAGGATCCTGGCTAGAATCCTTCACAATCGCCTGTTGATCATTGGATCAAGGTTTTTTCTTCTAGAGAGCAATGTGGCTTTTAAGAAAGAACATGTAACCACTGACATGGTCTTTGCAATACGTCAGCTCCAATAACAGTGTCAGGAACAAACTTCCCGACCTCTCCCGACTTTCACATTGCTTTAACCAAGGCGTTTCGACTCGGTCAGCCGCGAGGGTCTTTTGAAAATCATGGCCAAGTGGAGCCCAGTAAATTCAATTCAATGGTGCGTCAGTTCTACGATGGTATGATGGCGGTGTTCAGGATCATCTGAGCTTTGACAGATTCACGGTACTAATGGAGTAAAGCAAGGATGTATTCTAGCACCAAGCCTCTTCGCATCATGTTCAGTGCTATGCTTCAAGATGCTTCTGCAAGGCTGTCCCCGGGATTAGTATCAACGTTATGATGGTAGTGTTCAATCTGGAGGTTCAGATAAAACCATAAGACTTCTTATATGCTGGCCACATAGTGATAATTAGTAGCACAAATTGGACCTCTTCTATTTGTCAGTGACAACTTTAGCTTGACCATCAACACAAGGGAATACTGAACTGTCATGTACTAACCTACACCTGGGAAGGCAATATGTGAAAAACATCTACTGACTGTTAAATATTATAGTGACAGCAGTTGGGACAAGTTCACATTATGGGAGCCCAACGGTTTTTTGTCCCGTGATGTGATCGTTGATGAGTGGAATCAACAACAGGATTGCCAAAGGCAGCGACCTCAGCGACATTTGACCTCAGCCGGGTAAAGGCATGGGAACGGCCAGGAATCCGATTGGACGCCAAACTAATGATCTACAAGGTTTGTGTCCTGCATTCCCTCCTTTATAGTGGGAAACTTGGAAAGTGTCACGCCATGATAATAATTAAATCCCTTCCATATGACCTGTCTGAGAAGGATACTGAAGATCAAGTGACTGGACAAAGATAGGAAGTCCTAAACTCGTATGTATGTAACATCTGAAAGAAATCACAGCTTAGATGGGCGGCCATGTGTCCAGAATGGCATTACCGTATCCCAAGAAAATCCTTCTGTGGTGATCTGAAGACAGAAGAATAGATCACGTGGTGGACAGAGAAGCATTTCAAAGATACACTCAAGGCTTCACTCAAGAGTTTCAGCATAGGAACGTGACAGTTCGAAAGCCTAGCCCAAGATCGCCCCACATGGCGCAGCTTATCAAAGATTATCCTGACAATAATTTCACAAATCAGCAAGCCTGAGACTAGGGAGGGTCATATGTACGCCAGGGGGGTGGAGGATTTTAGGGGGGAACCCGAAAATTTTTTGTAAGACAGAGGGTGTAACGTGACCTTTAAATGGGGAAATCTGCATGATCAAGGGGGAGTGTGAAATTTTTGAACGGAAAGCGAGGGGGGAACGCGAAAATTTTTGCCGAAAAAAAGTGAAATCCTCCATTCCCTGTCAAAATAATGACCGCTCACCTAAAGCAGAATAACATACACTCCTCTACGAGGACTTTAAAACGAACCTGGCAATACCATTATTTTTACATGAAGATCACTTGGCCTTCAACCTTGTTCTTCCACTTAAAAGACACATCCGTGATTTGCTAAATCAGCAAATCGATAAAATCATCAAAAATCAGATTTTAGATGTACGTAACAAGTAACGGTATCCTAACATAAGTACCTGCAAATGTATAAGACCAGAAGCAACCTACTAAGGACAGAATCAGAGATTTTATTCATTACTGGGCTCGAAAACCGACACTTCTACAACGTATTAATGGAGAATCGTATCTTGTCACACTGCCGTTTTCTTCTTTTCTTTCAATTCTACATCTGGAAAAGGTAATTATGAAATTCTACAGACTTTTCTTCACGTTGAAGCATTCCTAGCAATTTCAAATATTTTTCAAATCACTGCTAGTGCTTTAGGGCCCCATTGCCCGATCGCTAATAGTCCTCGTCCCCAGGGACCCTCAGATTTTACCGGAAGTGTCAAACTTTTTTGGTTCAGAAGAAAGCTAACTATTTTTTTCCTTCTCATTTACCCCTGTGAAATCTTAGGGCTACAGGATGTTTGGTTTGGTGGTTTTAAGCGAAAATATGCCCCTTTTTGGTCGAGCAATATTATTTTACATAGTACTTATATGGGATTGGCAAATCGCGTTTTTTAAGCTCGCACATCACGTGTTGAATACATGGCGCAAACTTTACAAGGTAGGTTTTTGGGGTGAAGACCATTCTATCAAGATTAAAAACACTTTAGACTTAGATCGGGCCATCCCCCTTTAAAATAAGACATGAAATTGCATTTTAAACATATCATCCATCAAAAGAGAGTTATTAAGGTTGCCTTTGGTATGTTCAAAGGAAAGTACTTCACAAATTTTAGCTGCTTTTTGTCAGTGCACTGCGTGGTTTATAAGAAGATACTGGAATCAGAGGGTGTATTGAGTCAATCCCACAATGCACCAGTTTTGGGAAATTTCACCTCAATAGGGTCATGTGATCCCAACAAAAAATCCTATTCTTAACAACATAAAAATCCTGACTTTTATTGCTCATTTAGCCCACAAAGCGTTAGTACTTAGGGAATTTTTTGCATAATATGAATATTGTGGTTTTACTTCTGGAACAGTTTTTATCCCTAAGTACTGACCATGTGTTTAGTACAGTTACAGTATAGGAAAATTGACAATAATATGGGATTGATTTCAAATGCACAGAAACTGTAATTCTACAAGCTACTTATCTAAGCGCGGGGGGGGGGGGGGGGGGGGTAGGACACAATCTGCTGATTTGGGCATTGGGAATTTCCAAATGGTAATTTGGAAATTGCTAAGTGGATGACTATGGCAGTCTCTGTCCAGTGACATACAAAATCATCTCTTAAACCTTGTTCAAAGATCTTAGTAATATCATGATAATTTAGGTCCCGGAAAAAATATGACTTCAAAATCCGTGGGTTTAGAGGATTAACCCGCCTGCAAAATAGTGTAATTTCCAATAACGGTCATTTAGATGTGAATATTGTGACCAGGACTAGTCTTAGTCAAGTCTGTGTGTAACCGTTCGATATGATACGAGCGCCTTCTACCGTAAGTCTGTGAAACAGACTAGCACCCAGAAGTTGATGACGCTTTTCGCTGTTGCTGTTAGGGTGGCATGTCCTACCCCCTGTAATCAGGTTATGATAAATATCAAAATCTCAACCACTTCCAATTCCCATATTTTCTATGTTCTTCAAAAAATCTTCACAAAATGGTGAAAGTTCTAATCGGTCAGGTGTGAACAGCGAATGGAAACTAGAACTAGAAATCAACTTTTCCATTGATAGCATTTGAAGTTTCGGGTCCAGGTCAGGTTCCCACTTAGGTTTTTAACTGAAGTCCAATGGGACCACATAATTCCAAATGTCCAGAATTATCTGGTGAACAGTGGAATATTTTGTGGTCCGAGAACCAGCCTACCAAATGGTTTCTGAGTACTAACTAATCAGGGCGTATCATTTCCAATCAGGGTGCATAAGATTCCTGATTTCTAATGTGCCTTTGGTGAAACTGAAACTTTCGAGGTATCACACATTTCCTTATTTTAATGTTAACAAGTTGTTTTCATGTAACATATACTAATAGTAATAGGCATTGCAATATTTTAAATGTGGTTTTACCCACAATAAGCACTATTTTCAATGCTGCATTTAGCAGAAACATTATGTCTCTAAATTTTCCTTTTGAGGTTTGGAAACACATATTTTTTTGCCTGTCAGAGCTTAGAATTTGGCAGCCAAGTGGACCTCATTTGGACTAATCAGAATTAAGTCCAGTGTAAATTCCGTCTGTCATTTACGCAAAAATCCTACTAAGCGGGAAAACACTGGTCTCCAAGGTCTGCATTTTTTTCTTTTGAGACTTAGTCAACATTGCAGTATGTCCCTGTACAGTAACACAGTCATTTTTGATCATTTTGATGACTCAAAACTTACAAGCTTAGCATCCTGCAGCTTCTGTATTAAAGTATCAAGCCACTCTCATAATTAAAAATCTTTAAACGTGCAAATATCATCGACATGTGAAAAGTACCCAATACAAAACAAATAACGCAAACAGCACCAAATCTCTGCTAAACCTATAGTCATCAACAGTGCATGCTGAGTTCACAAAACTCCAGACTGCCAAATTTTGATGATGCTTTGAGAGTATTATTCAAAAGGAGTCGTTCGGCCTACCCTCATCAAGCGCCCAATTATGGCGGCCCTTGGACAGATTCAAAGTCTCATAAAAGTTGAGGAGCTGTGTCGCCCTCACAATTTACCCCATGCCAGGAGTGGTCACGATTGGGTCTGGAGATTGGCTACAACAGGCACAACCACACGCAGTATAGTCATCAATAAAGTGGCCATGAATGTGGAAGGGTTTTGAGTGGACGAGCATGTGTGAAGTGGAGACTAACAAGTAAAGGCATACTTTAGCCTCCACTTTGGAAGAAAACAACCAAATTAACTTGAAAATGAGATGAGAGATTACATTTGGGATTGCAAAACAGACAAGAATGTGTTGTGCTATGATGCTTTTCAATACAACAGAGCACGTACACCATTTCCCTCCCGCAAAAAAGATTGATTTTTTCGAACACACCTAATGCATAGAGTTTTGCAATCATTTGATATGACTCACATCACAATCCATTTGACCAACCAAATTTCAGGTTCCTGTATTACATTTCTCAAGGTTTGGAACCAAAAATGATGTATGTCCTACTTCTTACAATTACGGCTAACAAAACAAAGGATCTATGATGATATTTTTAATATATATAAATATATTTAAAATAAATGATTGACTGATCAATTAAGTAAGGCTTTGATATATTCACAAACTTCCAGATTTCACTCTAATTGTAAGAAAAAGCTGCAACTAGAAAAACAAGTTAGTATCATAAATACATATATTAATCAACTTAGACAGTGCCATGTATTTCTCAGGTAACAAGCTCAAAGGGACCCTGAAATAATCCAAGTTCTTACTTTTTAAAAATTGTAATCTTTCTTCTTTTTCTTTTTTTACTTTACATTGTAGACAACACTTTAAGGAGTGCGCGTATCCAATCGTCTTTTTAACCCCCGATTTAGCCAGAAGTACTATGAACCTTGATATCCAGAAGGGGCCCCGTATTTTTCTCACTGGGGTCCCCCGAAATTTGAAACCACTTTCATTTCCCAGATTAAAACGAAAAAAAAATGTGATTTTAATGGTTAAATCAATCAATTATTTGCACCGTACTTGAATGGGCTTTTGCAATATGGCATTCTTGTCTATTCTATCATCAAAACCACAAGTTTGTTTCCCACGCTACTTAAAAGAGCACTATATGCAAGTGCTGAGCTCTAATACTCAGTAGAGAAAACAATACACATAAATGGGAACCACCTTTAAATGACTGAATGAACTTTAAAGTAAAGCTTTGGTATGATTCCCAAACTTTCCAGACGTAAAACGGTAAGAAAAAAGTGCAAAACTGAAAAACAAGTTAGTATCATAAATAACATATTTTATCAACTTAAAAGTGCCACTGTTTTTCTCAGGTACAAGCTCAAAGGGACCCTGAAATATCCAGTTCTTAATTTTTGTAAAATGGTATTTTTTTTCCTATTTTGAAGTTGTAGACAACACTTTAAAGGTGCATGCTCTGATCGGGTCTTTGGGACGACAAACCGCCCCCCATTTTTCCCGGAAGTAGTGTAACTTTTATATCAGATGAAAGGCCGTATTTTTCTCATTGTCGTCCTTAAATTTGAGCTTTACAATCCATTTCATTTTCCCCAGATATAAACAAAAAACCACCGATTTAATGGTTACCAGCAAGCAATATTAGCACAGCATTGATGGGCTTTTGCAATATGCATTATTGCTTTTCCCATCAAAACCACAGTTTGTTTCCCACGGACTTAACAGAGCAAATGTGCAAGTGCTAGGCTCTCATACAAGTAGAAGACCCAAATCGTAACAAGCCCCTTTAAAAAGGACTTACAAAACTGATCAAAAGGCATTAAGTAGGGTGAATCAGCCAGGTTTGGCAGCTGAAAGTGCATCTAAAACTCAGAACTTCTAGGATATTCAAGCAGACCCCATACAGATACTAAAACAATCCCACTTGGATCCCTATTATCACCTCAACAACTTGACCTCACATGATCTCTGACCTTGGGAATGGTGGACCTTTGACATCACATATGCAGATTATTCACATGGCCGCAATAAACCAAATTTGGTTGCAATTGAACTTTTTAAATGCACAAAAAACTTTTACCCTAACTTTAAGATCTGGACAGGCAGGCAGCAAGCAGCCAGCAAATGACTGACTGGTAAAGGCTGACTCTGGAGATTTCCTGAGAGGGCACCCTCAATTTCAACAAATCATGTTTTTGCATCTACATAATGCTTGTCCATATACTAATCACTTGTGTTGAAAAATATCTAAGCTTCAAATCAAGTCCTTTATATAGAAAATCAAACTTTGTTTAAATTCTGATCTGGATTTTGTGTTATACACAGTATCCTATGGCACTAGATACTATACATAAACGCTTTACTGCCGTAAATAAATCTGATTCATCTCAAACTTTGGAATTGAGCCTTTCTGTGAACCTATCTTTCGTTCTAGTTGGCTATTTGTAATTCATACACAAAAACTTGTATTTGCAAACTCTGAGTGACTTTAATGTCCCATAATAATTTGTTCAGGTGATACAATGAACCTAATCGTACCCTAAATCCTAGCCTAAAAAGTGGATAAGTAGAAAATGGATAAAATAAATTGGATGGAGTGGTATAACAAGTGCAACACAACACAATCACTCATAGGCAGATAAAGTTTGTGTCCAGTAGGGTGTGTGCATTGTGATTCTGGGAGCCGTTTCCCCACAATTTCAGTTTGTATTAAAAAAATAGAAAAAAATGATTTTGTTAGAATAAAAACCTCAAATATAAAAGGAAGGCCCTATCCAGTGATTTGCCACATTAGAAAGACAAAAAATCAAGCAAAATCAGATTTTTTACACATCTGTAACAAGGATATGCTACGCCACTTTCTGTACACCGTTCATTTGAATGGGAATTCATATCTTTCAGACGGCCTGTTTTAATTCGCTTTCTGTTATTTTACAGTTTGGAGAAAAAAATGTTCCTTCACTTTGAGACTACTCCTTCAGATGGAATATTGGTACTCTTTTGGGGGTCACTGATAGTCGGCCTTTAAATAAGGTGATCCCAACCCATATTTTTGTTTTTGTTAAATAAACTAATAGTTTTAATATTTTGTTTGCCTGTTTGGAGTTGTGATTTCTTTGTGAATTAGAACTGTGGAAATCCCTTAAAGAATGCCATCCACTTCCAGTGAGCACTTTGGGTGATAATCTTTCAAGTATCGCTCTTACCTTCCTTCTCACAGCCATTCACCCTCACATCAGTGGGGCGCCACGGTGGCATGGTGGGGGGCTTTTTTCCCCCAAATGTTTTTCTTTGCCCCTAGTTCACCCCCACCCCCCCCCCCCCCCCCCCCCCCCCTAGAAAAAAAATGAGGATTCTGGGCAAATTCAGTGATTAGGAAGCCAAAATCAACCACAATTTTAGGGAAAATAGCAAATTTGGGCCAAAATTGGTTAAAAATCTAAAAATCGCCAATATTTGATATTGGCCCCCCCCAGAAAATTCACTTTTGCTTCCCCAAAAAAATTTTTTATTTTTTTTCCCCCCCCTTCCCTCCCCCCCCCCCCCCCCCCCCCGTTTCCCCACCCCACCGCAAAAAAGAGTGTTGGCACCCGCCACTGCCCTCACATAAACACACTGTTACACACGTGAAAACCGTAAGAATTTCGCAGTTTTCGGCTTTCATGCTCCTATATATTCAAGAATATAAGCTGTGGACGACTCCATAAAAAACTCAACATTTTAGTTACCACTACACACATAGGCCCTATACACCCCCCCGGGATACACGCCAGACACACAGACCAACGCACATGGAATTGCTATGATAGCCGCAGGAGCACCACAACAAAAAGTTTGCACATAAGGCGAACAAAAACCCAGTTTTAACGGGCGACGAACCTTCAAGTAGGTACGGTCGGCAATTTTTTTTCTTCTTTCTGAGGTCAAAATTGAACCTTAACATAGCCCCAAAATCTGAAAATCAGGAAAAAATGAACAGTTTTTACAAACAAATTTGTCTTTAAAAATAAGCCAAAATTTGATAAATTTGGGCTAAAAACAGGCTGATTTTACATGATTTTTGGAAACAAAAACATGAGACGCCAAAACTGCAAAATCAGGGTCGGTCGGGCCCCGAAAGACTGTTTTGTTTTTTTCGCCTTAGCAACCACTATTGCTAAATCTCACTGTGCTTTAAAAAACCTTTAATATGTGATGACAAATTACTCTTACTGTGGTTTTGTCCTGCTCTCTGGCCAAACACTAATTGGAGAACAAATTATGGTGTAACCCTTCCTAGAATGGACTCATTTCTCCATGAATGGATTGGATTCTTTAAGGGTAATGCAACCCTGGTGGCTTTTTTTAAACGAATTTCTGATTTTTTGCACAATTTTTTAAACATTAACTGTTTCTATCATTACCAGCAATGGTTATCCACTGCAAACAACCGAGCTGTTAATTTTTTGCGCGATTTAAACACTTATTTGTGCAACATTTGCAAAGTTCACAAAAACCCGCTTGGTCAAACGGCGGGAATTTAGCACATTTCACGCCGTCAAGGGCAAGGCGCAACCATCGCGTCGCGCGGTTACTTTTTGGGCTGCGTAATGAAGCGTGGGCGTGTTTTAATGTACTTTTTTGCGCGAACGCAGCTTGGAAAAACGAAAAATAATGCTGTAAAATGTAAACAAAGCGCTAATTTAGACCAGATGAAATGTCATTTCTACTATTTCTTCTAGTTTCGGAGTTAGAGACAACATATGTTTGATTGCATAGGCTAAAGATGTATTTTCATCACTTGCACAACATGCCTTCAATTTTGAAGTTCCAAGATCAAATTTATTGAGAAAGAGACAGCTTGAAATGGCGTGAAAATCACTTTTTTACTAACAAAACGGATTTTCTCAATGTTCAATTTCTCGGCAAAATTTGGCAAATTTTCAGACAAGAACTCCACAAATACCGACTAAAGTACGTTTTAACTTTCCACATAGCAATCGGTCTTCCTAGTACGGTTTTCCTCAATTTTTTCATTTTTTCTTCGTATTTCTAACTAAGATATTCTCCAATATATACGCAATTTTGGAAAGAAAAGTAAAAATCACAAAAATCACCACGTTTTTGATGACATTTTTTCCTTATATTCGAAAAGTACGCTCTATTTTTTAAAAAGAAAAACTCCCAGACAAATTGTCTTGTTTCTAAAATAACATAGAAACTAATGAAATTCTAATGGTTTTTGTTATGGCTGTGCTGAAATTTGGGCAAAATCGTTGTTTTTTTTAGTATTTTTCTCAAAATACGGATGTTTTACATTAATCTGAGCCACCATCGGGTTTCATCGTCATTTCTTTCTAGAAATGATACTTTTTTACAGTACAATATCAATATTTTGCAAATTACAAACCAAAATAGATACTCGGAAACTCAAGGTTCACACTGCCCCTGAAGCATTTTTGACCACAGAACTTCATCGAAGTTGGAGAAGTCAACCAAGATAAGGAAATCTAAACTCCTGAGATTTGAGCATCTCTGTCAAGTTCATACCTCATTACGTGTGTGTGCCATATTATCTAACCCTCAGTTACCATTTGGTACCAAAATCCCGAAGGCACTTCGTTAATGTTGCCTTGGTTTTGTTATTATTCGTTAGTTTACCCATTCTATGGTAAAAAGCTATATCTCAATGCACTATATGTGTCATTTTATGATCTTAACACATTCACTTTTGTTTATGTTTACTAAATATCTTTGAGGAAAATTTCCAAAATTTTTTAGTTTTTTGCTTTTTTTAATGTTTTGTTGTTGTGTATTTTGTGATTCCACCAGCACCTTCTGTTTTTACTCATTGTTCTATATATCCTGAGAAAAGTTTATTCACAACTTTTTAGTTGATCCCGACCATTGCTGTTTTGTGTTATGAGCCAAATGCTTGTTTTCCACGGGCCCGAGGCCAGCTATGCTATAATTGTGTCTCGCGTTTTACGACAGAAAATACAAAATTGGCGATTTCTTGCAGAGACCACCGAATTTGCACTTAAGATAGGTACACATGGATACTACTAATTTTAACGGTTTCAGATGATAATCAAAATCTCTACTTTTTTTTAGGAAGGTGTGGGGGGGACGCCTGGGATCCGACTTTCCCCTTTAAATGTTTTGAGCAATGTTTCTCCTTATAAACTGTTTTCACAGAGCTCTGTTCAAAAATAATTGATTACCAGATTCTAAAATCTTTGTATTCTCTACAGAACTGAATTTTGATATGGTTCTCTTTTAGAATGCACAAATTGTTTTCCACTATACATGCAATGTGCAGAAAGTTTCAATGCAAACTAATATAGACTGAAACAAATTCCATGACCACTCAAATCATAGGCCCTGAATAACCAATCAGCAGCTAAAAACTCAATTGCATCATGGTCATCTACTTTTTTGAAAATGTTACTTTTTAAAAAATTGTTTTCCGTATGGCTCAAACACACATTGATTTATTCACAGTGGATGTGGTCTGAACACTTTTTGCTTTGTTAAAGGATTAGCAACAGCGATATTGCGAAAAAATCGAAAAATGTGGAAATACATTTGGTTTTAACTTATAATCAGGATAATGGTACAATTTACATATAACTGTTTTAAGTTAAACAAACCACCAAATAGTGAAAAACCATGAATTATTTAAGTAAATTTGTCATACCCTTCCTCCCGCAAATAGACAGACATAATACAGTGATTACGTCCAACATCTTAACAATAACAGCTGATTGTGGTTTTACACTTAGCACCGAATAAACAAAGATCAATAATGTTTTGTGTTTGAGGTCAAACTGTATTGATCAATGGTGCACATATCACGCTTCTTCTGGGATATTCACCGAAAAAAGTCTTTTTGATATCAATTGTAATTTTGATACCACACGTATAGAAATTAAAGATATTCAGCTAAAAAGTATGCCTGTCTTTAATACACACTATATTCAAGCCACCACTTGCAGGTTATGTTTTGGCGACCATGCCAGTACAAAATACAAAATATGATGATTGATGATTTTTTTTCGATGTTTCAGATTATCAAATCGCTGCTAATACCCTTTAAGAAGCCGGTCTACCTTCATCCCAGGCCTCCAATGAGAGTGTGAAATAGTTTCAGTCTTTTCCAATACCGCAGGCTGTTGTGGGTGGGCTAGCATTGGGGGGAAAATATCACTCTATAGGCAGCATAATAAATTGACCCGCAGTGCATCGGGATTTTGAAGATTGTGGCAATACAGCTAAAAGTAAAAGGGTTTTTGTGAAATAATAAGAACACATGGCAGTCCTGACTGGTGAAGGGTGAAAATAGATATCACTTTGCCAAGAGACCACACCACCCCACATTTAAAAACTCAAATATCAACAGATTAGCTATCCTATGTGAGTTCCTGTAACTTGAACAAACTTCAAATCTTACAACTGGGTTTTTTAAAGGGGTATGCCCCAAATGCGAGAGCTAAAAACCGTTTTTTGTAGCCCCATAGAGTACTGTGTAAAATTAATTTGGTGACCAAAATGGGGCACTTTTTTTCCTCGCTCTTACTACTTCAAACCAAACGTCCTTTTGGCTCTAGATTTTACAGGGTAAATGATGAAAATATGAGCTTTCTCTTCTGATACCAAACTTTGACCACTTCCGGTACATCTGGGGCTTCTGGGACGGGCTATTAGGCGATCGGGGCCATGGACCTTTAAATGTTTCCTGGCATAGTTTGGCAATATTGACCTTAGACATTAAAACGAAGGGCATTTTTAAATTCCAAATCTTGTCTTGTTATAAGAAATCTGTAGGTCATTTGGTCCCTCAAGATACCTTTGCCCCAAGTCCTGAATAACTTTTTAAAAATCGAGTCCATATCCAATAATAATCTTACACCTCTTCTATGCTTGCCTTCCTTCTAAGGATACTTACATACCCATATCGCAGCATTTTTTTTTGGGAGGGGGGGGCTTTTTTGTTCACAGTGGACCTTATCTGAATGCCCTCCCCTGTCCCCCCCCCCCAAAAAAAGGGGGAATTTGGCCAAAGTGGACCTTTTTTACTTAAATTGTAAACCTTTATTTCGACAAAAAAACATAGAACTCCCTAATTATTGGCTCCCTATGCTCACAAAAAAGCTATTTTTGGCCTTTTGAGTCCTTTTTAGGGACTTTTATGAGCTTTTTTGAATTTCAGGTATCTCTTCTCCTATGCTCTCAGAATAGTAAACTGATCTTGCACTCCAAATTTGCTCCTTTCAAAACGCAAGCCAGTATTGTTAGTCCAAGGTTGCACTGACTGACACTCCATGTTGTCGTCGCAGCCGGGGGGCCGCAGCTCATCTGCACCAGAGCTGCGTGTATGAGTTACCGATGCTGGTGAAGATGGGCACAATCATCCTCAAATGCCCTCATTGTCAACACTGACTGAGGGGAGCCAAGAATGTGGTTAATTGTTAAAGTGTCCCAACAGCTTTGCACAAGATTACTGGGATAGTGATTAGTGATTTTCCCATCAGCTTTGCACAAGATTACTGGGGTAGTGATCTGGCAGTATGTTTATTTAGATCCCTGTCTCTACCAAATGATCAAAACAGACAGCTTTCAATCCTATGAATATTTTAATCATGAGAGCAAAGGTACAGAGGAGTCAAGAAATAAGTAGTCTGTGTCACAGCCTGGGAAACTGATTTAGGCTACTGCTCCACCTGTACCCAGGACCTGTACATGCAGCGTAGGAGTACAGCCACTGAAATAGAGTAGAAACCATTTGCATGCAAACCGTTGCATGCGGTACCTCTTGCTTGCTGTGCGGTATGCTAGCTATTGCTCACTTACCCATGGTGCTCCCCCATCCCTAGACTTACACTTTAATAATTATGAAATAGTTTACCTTCACATGGATGTTTCACAGTCCAGGATCCTTTTAATTTCCCGTCAACTGGACAGTCTTGACATGGCAACCAGATTACCCCTGAAAATCAGTCATGTAAAATTCACACAAGAAAAAGAAACCTATTAACAATCACCAGGATTCATTACTATCTACCCATTGTATTATGAGTGCCACAAACAAACAGAAACCCGTGAGCAAATTATTTGTGGGGATGAGGGATTTTCCAAAGTGGACCTTTGGGGCACGAAGTGCGACACAACTAACGGGGTGGGGTGCAGAGGCGCGCTTAGCGCCCCTTGCTGGGGGCATGGGCAAAGCCCCTTGAGTGCGAGGGTCCAGGGGAAAAAGCCCCCAGAAAGAAGCTCTCGGATTTTTGACAATTTGAACATTTTTTTGGTATAAACCATTACTTTTCTGGAAATCTTATCTATAGAATGTGAAACTCGATTTTAAAATATTGCCTCAGGCCGGCGTGGGAGGCCCAAAAACCCAGCGGCAAAACTTCAGCATTAATAAAGTGGACCCTTTTTTGCGATTGACGTTTTTTTTTGGGTTGCATCGCACCCCGCACCCCCTGGCTACGGCCCTGCAAACCAAATTCTATCAAAATGTGAGGAAACCTCTGAGAAACTTTTCATTTGGACTTTGTTGATCATGATGAGTCTGATTTGTGATCAAAAGCATAAAAAACATCAAAACTATCACTCCCAGAAAATTTTAGCAGGACTACATATGTCTCATACCTTTTGATGATTTTTTCCAGTTTATGGTTTTTTTTAAGCATGGCTCTAACACAGCTATACATTAACCTAATGGCTGGTATTCTCAAATTGGGGACTAAATTATCAAGGCGTACCGGGGGGGGGGGGGGGGGGGTTCTCAAGGTAAAAAAGAGGAAGAAGAAGAGGAAGGAGAAGAAAAAAGAGGAAAAGAGAAGGCGAAAAGAAAGAGAAAAAGAGGAACGTTGTTACATTTTTGATTTTTTTCATGCTTGCAAATGCGGATCAAAAAAGTGTCGGAAGAAAGTACGCAAGGAAAGGCGTTATCAGGTCTTGAAAACCCTAAAACCTCAGGAGCTTGGGACCCCTGGTACCCCACCCTGGTTAGTCGCCCGCTCGATTCGCGCTAATGGTTCGAACATCTTTGCCAGCCCCCACAAAAATAATTTCCTGGGCACGCCTTATTGCTCCATACTCCCACGTACCTATGGGCAAGAAGTCAAATTGATTTATAATGGAGTCATCATCGATTTCACTCATCCTGAAGTGTAAACATTGTAGTCATAATCAATTGGGAGTTTTCAAAAAATCAAATTCCTAAGTTGCTTTTTGCTAGCACACTTTCTGTGGCAGTGGATGGGAATAAGTCATCATTTAATTCATTTTTTTTGCAGGTATAAATGAAACATGTAATCAATTTCCTAACAATCATGGACCCATTTTTTTAACATATTTTTTTAAGTATAAAGGTGTAAATTGTTATATTTAGAGCCAAATTGTATGGACAAGTGGTTTTTCATTTTTTGGGGGAGGAAGAGAATGGAGTGCCGTTTTTAAAAAATCAGTTTTTGGCACGCTATTTTTTGAATCGCGGTCAAAGGAATTAATTTTTTTCTGTGTAATGTGGTCTGTTGATGTACCCCATCATAGGACACGAGTTTTGGTAAAAAAATTCCCCGGCAACGTGTTTCCCTGTGGATCCATCCTGTACCAATAAACGAGGGAGTGCACAAGACCTTATACCTGGGCCATACACTTAAAGAGACCACTGGCACATTTGAGAAAATAGTGCGCCCTCAAGCTTTTTCAACATCGAATTTTGCATGGTTTGTAAGGCTTATAGGGTCTTTCAATGAAAGATGTCCTCAAAGTGTGACATGATGTAAAAGTCAAAAATACATACTTAATAATTATCTTGAATTCAAAAGTGTTAT
>JAMKCH010049613.1:0-91232 GCA_023653785.1 Ophioderma brevispina | reverse complement strand
TAAAAATCTAGAATTATAAAATGCCACTTAACACCCTATTGGGTGCAATTTAAGCTGATTAACCTGCTGGTAGAGGTTAGTTATTGTGCTGTTCACTGACCATGCGAAAAGAAATGCCAGCCACCTTGTTGACAAATCCTTGTCTTTGTGTTCCCTGTTCACTCATGGACACGCAAAACCAGAGATATTTTAGGCAAAACACACCCACCCAAGTTCAGTGAGCCCATAAGTTCAGTGTTACACAGGGTGGGGGGACGGCCAAAGATAGCGTCCGTTTTTGCGTTCCCATAGGTTTAGACGTACTCACGAAACTTGACAAAATATTCTAAAGTCGAAAATATGTCTATATCAATATTTTTCCACTCAAATTCCGTTGGAGTTGAAGAATAAACTCAGTGTAAGTATTTTTGTTTGTTATGAATAACGGTACTACAAACGGGATCATTTGAAAGAGGCTGGTTTGACCTCATTTTCAATCGCAGGGTCACTGCTATTTATAGCTGCGGACAATGTACCAGGCCCGGTACAGTTTGCTTGCACCACCGTGGAATGATTCGTTGACTCTGCAAGTAGCAATCCTCTCATGTCCGGGTCTTATAAAAACCGATTTTGATGATAAGTTTGAAGCACAATTATGCACCACCGACTAAAGCAAGGCATTTAGATCGTTCTTTTTAGCGACTCGTACTGGGAATTCCACTCACTGATTATTATAAACGCGCACAGTGACTTTACTGTTCAGGCTCGTCCAAGAACTCGTTCGGCAGTTTGTGCGCTATGAATGAAGCTGGCCGCCCCGCCTGAGTGTACAGGTGCCAGCCAACATGCCAGGTGTCACAAGTTTTAAGCTCATCCTGTGCTTAAAAAAGAGGGTTGTTAATGGCACTCTCAGTGAGCAAAATCAGAAAATCAAAAAAAAAAAATAATAAAAACATCAGATTTTGAAGTCTGTAGATGAATTTAGCTATACTAACATAACCCTGCAAGTTATTAGGCTGAAAGTGAAAGCAACCTAATAAGACAAAAAATCAGAGTCTTGAGTCATTACTGTCCGATACGGACACTTTCTACAAAGCGTGAGTGAGGGAAGATTCATATCTTGGGACACGCTGTTTTTCTTCCTTTCTTTGGAATTTGGCATTTGGAAAGAAATAACTAAATGCAAAAAATCTAACAGACTTATCCCTTATTTTTAGACAGTCTTGCAAATTGCAAAAATGTTGACTCTAAAGGTGAAGCAATGTAAACTGATAGTGCTTTTATTAAGGACAACATTTTTACTTTAACTTCGTCATTTCTAGTCCAATTCATGAGTTAGGGGCATGCTCGTACTATAGTTTGAGTAATACAAGTTCTGGGCCATGGCATACGTGAGCGTTGCTTGTTGCGTGAATTGCATGTACGTGCAAACCGTGGTGGCCTGCACCGTTTTGGCGGGGAAACTGGGCCGTACCTAGTAACTTATAAATCATAGTAAAAAACATCAAACCTATACAAATTATATCTTCTTCTTGCCAACATCATTGGCCATGTCCTTAATGTGACCAGGAGGAAATATGTTAGGATACGAATTTCTCTCAATTTCAGGAGTCGGTGTAGACCACCTACCGAGAACGTTTCGAAGGGTTATTAGACAAACAGGTGCAAAAGAAACCGCAAACCTTGTTTTTGAACTTGCCTGCTATCGTAATCGATTCCCCATAAAAACCATGCTTTGACTTTCTGGTCGTGCACGGCAATAAACACAAACCACATCTAATTACATCTAAAGACGGCGTACTCGGCTTATTTCACTTCAGTGTTATCTAATAACATGTAAGCATTCCAAATATGTAAAAAACCGGGGTTCGAGAAAAATTGGGGCGCTTCTTCCTGGAAATCCTCCTCATGTCTCTTAGGCTTAAGGACAGTGTCCACCCTGAGTTTTCTGCATATCTATTTTGGTTTGTAACTTTGCAAATATTGATTATTGTAATTAAAAGTATTTTAATGGAAAACTTTCCGTTTTTAGAAAATACTAAAAAAACATGATTTTGCCCCACATTTTTCAGACAGCAAATCACAAAACAAATTTGAATTTTCATGATTTTCGTAGGTCATTTTTTAGAAAGACAAAAATTTGTCTAGGGACAGTTTTTTTCATATTTTCTTAAAATAGACTTTACTTTTCGAAATATAAAGGGTAAAATGTCTAAAAAGCGTGATTTTACCTTTCTTTTCCAATTTTGAAGTATATTTGGAGAATATCTTATTTAGAAATCGAAAAATGAAAAATTGAGAAAACCTTCCATAGAGAAACCGACTGATATTCGTAGGAAAAGTTTAACCTTTAACCTTTTAAGACTTCGGTATTTTTGGAGTTAATCTTGTCTGAAAATTTGCCAAATCACTATTGCAAAAAATTGAACATTGAGAATCTATGTGTTTTAGTAAAAAGGGACTTTTCACCCATTCAAGCTGTCTCTTTCTCAAAGAAGTTTATCTTTGAACTTCAAAATTGAACTATGTTTATGGAATTGATTGAAATCATATTTATTCACTATTGATCAACCTCCTTGATTCTCTACCTCCAGAAATCAGAAGAAATTGAAATTTCATCCTGGTCTAAATTAGCGCTTTGTTTACATTTTTCAAATATTATTTTCGTTTTTTCCCAATTCGTTCCACGCAAAAGTACATTAAAAACACGCCACCTTTCATGTCGCATAAAACTTCAATTTTTTTTATAAAAATCAAGTAAAATGTGGGTTTTTGTACTTGTACTATCATGATACATCATAAACAAGTATCACTGCCAAGTCATCCCTTGTTAGTAGACGTATTTTATAAAGCTATTCATAAGGTGTGAAATGTCATGGATGATTGACCATCTCTCAATTCAGTGGGGCCTAATCAGTCTTGTTATACACTAACCGACGGGAGCCTCGAAAGGACACCCTCTACTTCGCCGCCATTACTGGTGGGCCTCCCGGCCACCAAACACACGTACACACACGCCGCATATTGCTTAAACGAACGAAATAATAAGCCCAGAATCATGATAAAAGAATTTTTCCACTACCCTTTTTTGCAATTGTTAACACATCTTTCACCGTTTATTTCCATGGATTTATGGAAGGATATGTCAGACTTGGCCCTAAACTGGAATTCCAGGGCAAGTGTCTTACTTTTGTTGTAAAAAATGAAGTTATCTCGCCCCCTTTGCGTTACCTGAGAAATGAACGCTTAAGAGTTCGAAATGTATTTAAAAAAAGGTAATAACAGCCGCTTGCAGAAAATAATTTTTCGTAAAATTCAACATCCAGACAAAATCAAGTAACAATATAATGTTGATATAATTCCGTGTACGTTAAAAATTGAATATTCCCAAAGACCGATCGTATTGCTGAAAAACGTGCATCTTCCATGCGGGTTGGTTTTTAGAAAGCACACTTCCGTGCCCATGTGATCGATTCGGGAAAGCGTCTTAACAAAAGTAGTCTCTTTGTGCATGGGAATGTGCTACGCCTGGAATATCATTAACGGAAAATGACCGGACGAGTTTACAATGTGGTATTTAGAACTGAAATGGATACGATGGCTTGTGTTTTCGTTTGTGTCATTAGCGAGTGAATTCGCACGCATTCGGTTCCATTTTTGTAACTTTTTTATCGCTATTTGTGCAGCCAGAAATTTACATTTTTTTCCTGAGCCGCCCATGAATGATATACAAATGGATAACAGTGAAATAGTGTTGGTTTTTTCCGTCAGAACTGATCAAAATTATCGCTTCTTTTGGTAACACTTAAACAACGTAACGCTGTGTATAACGAGAAATGCAAAAAGATGCCCCCCAGTCATGTCATGGCGGATGGTGAGTGCGCCCGCCCACGGGTAGGGTGCGATAATATTCGCCCGTCGGATTGGGTATAAAAAGGCCCCAGGGGGTTATTGTCCAGTATAGTCCCCCTTTGTATTCAAGTAGTGCTACTCTGTCAAATGATACTCTGCCTACTCTGAGCAAATCTAGGCCTGTGTTGTATGTCCTTGGGTGTCTTCCACCACTGTCCCCTGACCGGGTGTCGGAGGGTTTTGTAGTGAGGCAAAGCTCATTTAAGACACTATCAGAGATTATCCGTACAGAGTGACAATATTGAAATGTCCAGAATAGTTTAAAGTGAAGGATAGTCTGTAAAATTCTTCATAGTTCTTTTTTCCAACTGAAGAATTAACAGAAAATGAAGAAAACGGCAGTGTCAAAGATACGAATCTCCATTCCAATTTAACGTGTTGTCGAAAGTGTCCGTTCGGACACATTAGGACTAAATAAACCGAATTTGGTCTTTATTAGGCTGCGTGTGGTCGTAATCACTTGCAGTGTATGTTCGAATCCCAATACTAGTTCCCGACATGCAAAAAAACTGATTTTTTGATGATTTTTTTGTTTAATTCTGATTTATCAAATTCCATGATAGTGCCTTTTATGTCTGAGCCTGAAGACACCGATGGGTGATACTGCCGCCCGGACTGTTCGTAGTCACATGGTAGTGTCATGAAGTTTTAGGTCCGAATCGCTTTACCATGATTATTGTGAGATGAATTGGTATGAATCCAGGCATACTATTAACCCCATGGTTCGTAAGCCGAGACGGTAAAATAACCCGGGAGTGTTTCGGTAGCCGTACCACCATCCTTCAAAACAAAGGCTCTAGACCACAAAAAATACCACACATGGTATAGTGTGGTATATTGTTGGTATAATATTACAGAACCTACCATTTTTGTGGTAGTTTTGTGGTATGTGGATCTTATCATTGACATATAATTGTGGTACATTCACGTACATCCCGCACCGACCCGCGCCCATGTGCCATAACACCAAGTTCCCTGGCCCCAATTTTCCTTGGCATCCCTGTACAGTTTGTGGCCTATGGTGCAGCTTGTTGTTGTACTTTATTACTGTTGGTATATTGTGGTATATGTTAGTTAAATTTGGTAGAGTTTATGAATTTAAACTAACAACTAACATATACCACAATATAACACAAATTTTGGTATTTTGTGGTCTAATGGAGTGCAAGTATGATGAAAGTGTGGTACTCTTGTGATCTGGGGTAGTCCTCACATATAGAGCCTGTCCATTTTTTAGGTTTACGGACACCGTCCTAAATATAACAATGTTTCAATGAGGGCGCAAAGCCCGGTGAACGAGTTGTTTTTGTCTTGATCAATTCGACTTCAAAATGCAAAATGTTTCCCTCTACTAAAAACAATGTGCATTGTTATTAAGAACCAACAACAACGACACGGATCAAATGAAATTGTTTGAAAACTTTTGTACTCCTTTCATTTCAAATAATTTGACTGCACTGTATTTGTAGAATAACAAGTATTGCTTTGAAGTAACATGGTTATCGCTCAAAACACGACTGTACGGTGTTTGTTACTGCTAGATGCGTTTCTAATTTGCATACAATCCGTGTCAATAGAGTTAATCGATGGGCAGCTTGCTCGTGCAGGCTTAACCGATCATCAGAATTATTTATCTGAAAAATTTTGTTAAATGAATAATTACATCTTATTTTTGAAGCATTTTGGAATTTTGAAAAACATCTCGGTAAAATTTCGGATTTCTTCTGCGTGTAAAAAGTGTAAAATTGGCAGATTTCCAAAGAAGAAAGCGCTGAACAAATGACACTACAGAATATATAGTTAGAGTGGATTTAAACACAAGGTTATGTGTAATTTGTTTCTCACGTTTTTTTTTTGTGCCTCTCTTTCAATTTGTAGAGTCGACACAAATTTCTTTTCCAAAGCTGCATCATGGTAAGTTGTTTGTGAGGTTCGGCATTTTGTGGGAAGGTCATGAGTAACAGTATTCCAGATTTTCTTTCTGTCAGATTCTAAAAAATTGATCGGAATAGTTAAAACATTTAGGGGGCCTTCATAAAAAAGATAAGTGGCTTACATAGGCAAAAATGTGCTTTTGTACCGTCAACACTCAGTTTCGCTATAATATTGATCTGTCTCGGGTCTTTCGCAAGAACCTTTTTAAAAAAAAAAAACTTTGTTATTTTTAATAAAGGATTTTAAAACTTCATTTTTTGTGTTCAAAAAATTACGTGAAACATGTTTTAAGACGCTATTTTGGAGTAATTTACATTTGAAATCTGAAAGAAAACAAATTTCTGGAACTAGTGAAAATTAAGGTCTTACTCTTTTCCCTTTCTGCAGAAAACAGGGTCGGTCGGAAGACAGCATTTTTTTATTTATAATATTTTTTTTGTTATTTCTTTATTTTATATATTGTTAATTCATTATTTTTTTTTTAATTTGTCCACTTTGTAATTTATTATATTTGTTTTCCTTCTTTATTCCTTAATCTACTTTATTTTATTTTTTCTTTATCTGAGACTAATAAGATATAACTAAAGTTATATTCGTCTCTGTTTTAATTAATATCGTTTGCTCTTATAGACAATTTATACATAAGGTGGAATTACCCCTTCAGAGGCGATTAAAAAAACTAATATTGAAACTGAGGAAATTATTACCTTTCTGTTGCTTCTTATTTACGACAAGCGAGCTTCCTTCAAAGTTATAATCGAAAATGTAACTTCTCAAACGGAAATCTCTTTCATATTTTATGTATTTTATTGTTTTTTTCAAGCTGCGATATTTAATTTTTTCCACTTAAAAATTTAAATTCTCAAAAAGTAATAAGTGAGATGGGATGAAAAGCCAATACAGACATTTTCTATTAAAAATGGAAACAGCCTACTTTTTTTTTTAAATTTAGCCCTCGCCAAACAGTTATCACATTCCAATGGAGGGGAGTATTTGCAACTGCCACAGATTTTCCTAAAAGTCTCTATTTGTGTTAATTATTTTGGTGCCAATGGATATGATAGGGATCGGGAAGTCTAAAACTCTTTTGCGATCCAATTTCCTGAAATTTGCTTATATTTCAATCCATTTCACCGTTAAATTAAAACATAGGCTGAATTTGTATTTGTGCCCCTATACGAATTAGAAATTGCCAATTTTGTACCAAAGAACATTTCTCAGCTTCATCCTTCTAGATGGGGATATTTAGGAAAAGCTTTACATCAGGGCAAAAATCATACTTTTCCAATTTTTTAGAGACACTTAATATGTGAAATCTTTCTTTGGCAAGTTCCCATGAAGTATGGCAGGGATCGTTCGTCACGCAAGGACTGTGTCCCCGGCTATATACCGATCCACTGTGGACACGCTCCGTAGCCGTATACGGCTTACCAACCACAAGCCCGTTTTGGTTATTAGCCCGTAGACGGCTACGGAACCCCGGGGTTCGGTATCCGTATACAGAACGTCAAAGTCTTGGGAACGTCCCCTTGAGTTATAATCATTTAACCTACGGTCCTTCCAACTTACCAATTGAGCATCACCGGTTACTTGACCATAATTTGGACGTCCGTGAATTTAATGTGATCGATCGATCTACTATGTAATTTATACCTTGTTCACAATACAAAGGACACTTCACCTATTTTGCTGGTTTATAATACCATGGCTCTGCTATCATTTATTGATACTAAAAGACCAAACATACGCTATTGTAAATTGTAATAACAGTAAAGAGTGGACTGTTTACGGAAAAGCAAAGTTTACATATTTGAGCAAGTTAATAATATATAACATAATAGCCTATATTACATTGAATTTCTCCACCCCCCCCTCCCCCCCCGGGGGGGAACCGCCCAGTGTGTCTTGTATTTAAAAAATCGACCGCCGACCTACCGACGCCTCCCGCTTTTGATGCCAAAAGGGCAACAACATATTTTATTAGGCCTTACTGTTTGTTACATATAATTTATCAAATGTGTTCTGTTACTGTGTTAGTATTTTTGTTTTGTTTTTCCTGTCGTTCCTGTTAAACAGTGTTTGTGTACTTTTTTTTGTGATCTCTGGTACGTCCTCACAATATAGAGCCTGCAGTGTTAGGGTTACGGACACGTACTATATAACACATAGTTGAATAGGCGCAAGGCCGGTTGGCACGGAGGTTGTTTTGGGGCTTGAGCAATTCGACTTCAAAATATGCAAAATTTTCCCTCTCTAAAACCATGTCATTGTTGTTAGTCAACAACAACGACACAGATCAAATGAAATTGTTTGGAAAACAATTTTACGTACTCTTTCATTTAAGAATTTGACGTGCACTGTACATTTGTAGAATAACAACGTTATTGCTTGAAGTACATGGTATCGCTCAAACCCACGACTGTCACGGTGTTGTTACTGCTATAATGCGTTCTAATTGCATCTCAATCAGTGTCAATAGAGTGACTCGATGGGCAGCTGATACGTGCATGCTAACCGATCATCAAAATATTTTTATCTTGAAAAATATTGTTCATGAAATATACATCTTTTTTAAAGCAGGATTTGGAATTTGAAAAACATCTCGGTAAATGTCGGATTCTTCCTGCGTGTCGAAAAGTGGGGGCAATTGGGCAGATTTCAAAGAATAAAAAAAGTCCAACAAAGGACAACTACCTAATATAGTTAGATTGGATTTAACACAAGTTATGTGTAGATGTGTTTCGTCACGTTTTTTCTTGTGGCGTCGCTTTCCAATTTGGTAGAGTCGACACAAATTCTTTTCCACAGATGCATCCTGTAAGCTGTTGTGAGGTTCGGCCCAAAATTTGTGGGAGGTTATGAGTGACATTATTCCATATTTTCTTTTCATAGGCTAAAAAATGATCGGGAATAGTTCAAACTTTAGGCCTTAATAAAAAAAATCCCTTACATAGGCAAAATGTAACTTTGTGTTACCGTCAACACTCGTTTTCGCTATCATAGTCGATCTGTCCCTCGGGTCTGTCGCAGAACCTTTAAAAAAATGTTTTGTATTTTTATCAGGTATTTTTAAACTTCATTTTTTGTGTTCAAAAAATTTTACGTGAAACTGTTTGAAGACGATATTTTGGAGTAATTTACATTGTGAAAATCCGGAAAGAAAACAAAATTCTGGACTAGTGAAAATTAGGTCGGTACTCTTTTCCGTTCTGCAGAGAACGGGTCGGTCAGAAGACAGCATTTTTTATTTAGAATATTTTTTGTTATTTCTTTATTTATCTTTGTTAATTCATTATTTTTTTTATTGTCCATTTTTAATTTATTATATTTTGTTTCCTTCTTTATTCCTTAATCTACTTATTGAATTTTTTTTTAATTTTCGTGTTTTTTTGTATTTTTCTCTTTTTTTAAAAACCACAAATTGGGTGCTCTTATAGACAATTTCATGCTAGGTGAGAATTACCCCTTCAAGCGCTAAAAAACTACATATTGGAAACTGAGGAAATTATTACCTTTCTGTTGCTTTTGATTTGAGACGACCAATCGAGCTTCCTTCAAAAGTTATAATCGAACATGTAACTTTCTCAAACTGAAATCTCTTATCATATTTCTTATTTATTTTAATGTTTTTCCAAGCTGGCGATATTTACTTTTTTCCACTTAAAAATTTAAATCTCAAAAAGTAATAAGTGAGATTGGGAAAAAGCAAATACCAGACATTTCCCTATTAGAAAATGGTATAGGCCTATCATTTTTTTTTTAATTTAGCCCCTCGCCAACAGTATATCCCATTCTATGGAGGGGAGTTGCAACTGCCACATATTTTTCCTAATAAAGGATCTATTTTGTTAATTATTTTGGTGCCAATGGATATGATAGGGATGGAAGTCTAAAACTGGGCGATCCAATTTCCCTAAATTGCTTATATTTCATCCATTTCACCGTTAAATTAAAGATAGGCTGAATTTCGTTTCTGCTCCTATACGAAATTATAATTGCACAATTTTGTACCAAAGAAACTTTCTCAGCTTTCATCCATTCTAGATGGGAATTTTATGAAAGCTTTACATCAGGGCAAAAATCATTACTTTCCATTTTTTTAGAGACAGCTCTGTGAAATTCTTCTTTGTTGCAGTCCCATGAAGTTGGCCTGGATCGTTCGTCACGTCGAATGACTGTGTCGCGTCTAGTAACCGATGCACTGTGGCACACTCTCCGTTATCCCATATACATCCTCTCCCGTAACCACAACATCCCTTTTGTGTTATCTCTCCCGGATCCGTGAGATACGGCTACGGACAACCCCGGGGTTCGTAGCCGTATCACAGAACGTTCAAAGTCTGGGGTGACGTCCCATTGTTATGATAATTACTACTGTCTTCCAGACTTACAATTGAGCAATCACCGGGTACTTGACCCTAATGGAGTCCGTTGGAAGTGTAAGGTGATCGATAGATCTACGATGGTAATTTATACCTTGTTCAATACAAAGGACACTCACATTATTGCTGGTTTTAATACCACAGGGATCATTGCTATCATTATTGATACTAAAAGAGCAAACATACGGGATTGTAATGGAAACATGGTAAAGAGTGACTGTTTACAGAAAAAGACAACGTTTACATAGTTGGTGTGACAAGTTAAATAATATATACACATAATAGGCCTATTATTACATTGAATTTCTGCCAGCTGTTCCAGTTGTGTCTTGTTATTTTAAAAAAAAAATCGACCGACCGGACCCGACCGACCTCCCGATTTTGAGGCCAAAAGGGCCAAACAACATATTGTATTGCATACTGTTTGTACATTATAATTGATCAAATGTGTTACTGTTTACGTGTTAGAGTTTGTTTGGTTCGGTCTTCCTGTTAAACAGTGTATTGGGTATTTTGTTGTGTGCTCGATGAAAATGCCATAAGCTATACTATAAGATCGAACTTCGCCATGTTGTTTTTCCTGGAGGCTGACATTTTGACCCATAGCAGGTCCCACTTAGGTTTTTAACTTTGAAGTCCACTGGACCCCAAAATTTACAAATGTTCCAGACTTTCTGGTCCAGTGAATATTTTGTGGTCCCTATACCAGCCTCCCCAAATGGTTTTTATGTAGTAACTACGATCAAGGAGACTTATCAAGTTTCCAAATACATGGTGCGTAAGATTCCTTGATTTCTATTGTGCTATTGGTAAACTATCTGAGGTATCATGTTTTTCCTTATATTTCAATGTTACAAGAGTTGGTTTATCTCTGTCAGACAATACAAATAGTAGATAAGCCATTGCAATATTTGTGAATTTGGTTTTCCCACAAGAAGAATGCTGCATTAGCAGAAACAATGTCTTACTGGCATTTGCGTTGGAACAGATAAGGTTTAACAAAAAATTGCCCTTTACAGAGGACTTATAATATGTGGGTCAATTGGCCCTCATTTTGTTACTCAATCTAATTTATCGTGTCCAGTGAAATTCTTCCTGTCTTTGACAACAAAATCCTACTAAGCGGAAACCCTGCCCAGGAGGTCGCCATGTTTAATGTGTACCCTATTCAGGTAAATACCCTTCCCATCGGGTCTCTTATCCTCTCGATTGCCTCAGGGTTTATGTATTCAAACTGGGCTGATAGATGATTAAGATTTCATTGAGATTGTCAAATACACGTGTTTTTGTAAACAAAGCTTAACATGTTGTAAACAGTAGTAGATGCGTATTGGATTCCCGGTTGTTTACCAAAGAGTAAATACGTAAATTGAGGGTACTGTTTTCTAGGGTAAGAGTTGTCATCCATGTTCGTGGGCCTTAATTACCCTGGTCCTTTCGAGTTTTGCCTTTGTGTGCTATTTTCTATGTAAAATTATGTATTTCTTGTGGATAAAAGAAAACAATAAGAAGCCTACTGCAAAACATTCAGATTGATTTAACTGCGTATTTTAAGTTCATTAAAAGACTTTCTAAGGAGCACCACCCGTCTTATTTTGGACGCCAAAAATTCGTGCCTTTTCGTTCTCGCGTTAAATCGTTGATCCGCGTTTGACATCTTTTGATATTTTCAATTTCTAAAATGATTTATTGTATGGAAACAAAAAAATAAGAGGATAAAATCCCTCCTATACCAGTGAAAACATGCGTTTAAAACTATTTTTTTGTATTCATTCATTAGCATCATGCTTATTAGCGTATTTTTGAATAATACTTTGTGACCTTCCCGCCTGACTATTTGTAGAATCAAGAACTGACCTGGACCCTCGCGCTCCTTGGTAATTATTTTTGTACTGCATGCACAGAAACGCTGTGGAGGTCGAATATGACAATGTCAATCATTTTAGGCCTAAAGTAAATATACTTACTATAAAAGCAGGTCTGGTTTACAAGTATATAAAGATTTATTTTTGATATAATTGACCCTGGGGGTCTCACACAAATGACCCTACAGGGACTGCCACATACATCGGTCCCCATTTTTTCATCTTCTGGTATATCATGACCTTTTTTCTTGCAAATTGCTATAGCAATGGGTCGTTTTTTAAAATTTTTTCTGACATTTGTTGAAAATAGTCACATTCTCAATCAAAAATCAAATTTTCTAAATTGTTGGAAAATTTCGTCAATTTCCTCAATCTAGCCAAAAATTGTCCAAATTTGCTTAAATGTCCAAATTTTGCTTTTTTTTGTAAAATGTATAATTTTGCCTTTTTGGAAATTTGGCCCAAAATGGTTGGCATCTCTGGTATAGGGCTTTAGGGTCCCTTTTGGAAGAACATGTATATGCTATGGGTCCCCCTACTTCCCAGATCGCGGAGGGCACAACTCCGTGGACGCCAAGGACGCAATTTGGTAGAACCCCCCCCCCGCGGCCGGATACGGTGCGGCTACAGACATCGGTCCCGGTTTCAACTTTCGAGGTGTGTAATTCAATGACCCTTTTTTTAGTATGGCAATTTTTTGGTAGTGCAAATGGGTCGGTTTTTTTTAAATATCTCATGGTCCGATTTAAGTCATAATAACGATTTATTTTTTGATAGAATTGCCCTCAGGGTTCTCAACACAAATACTTAAGTCCTTGAGAAATAAAACACCGCGTTTCAGTGACCAAAAGACCTAGACTGTTAAATGAAAGAGCGCGTACGTTTAATAAATACATAGGCCTGTTACCGGTTCATTATCGTGGTAAAAAGGGGCCGAGCTTCATTGGCCATATTTTACTCAAAAATACTTCAAAATACAGATAAACCAAAAGATAAAACCAGCGCCCAGCCGGCAAAAAAAAAAATCATCGCAAAGAGTTCCATATGTATATTCGAAGTTCCTACAAGTCACAAATCGGTTTTTTTTTTGAATTTTTTTGTCCTTGGGGTTAGGGTGTTTGGTTAGTGTTAGGCCATAATTAAACAGAATTTGTTTCCTGTCAAAAATCACAGAGGTGGTACATGGACACTTCAATCTCTTATTTTTTAAACTTCATATAAAGGTTTGTAATGTTTAACATTTGGTTAATTTCTGATTCCTTGCAACCGTGACTGCAAAACATAAACTAACAAATTTTTGCAAGTGAAATAACCGGGGTGTACAACTACATCGCGCATTCATAATGTGGGTACTTTTACGATAATAATTTGCTGCCAGTAAATACTGTACACCTGACGGTATTTTTTTACAGTGCAAGTCTTTAAGCGATGGAGGGGCTGTCATTCTTGGGGGGACTGAACAGGTACGTTAGAGGAGTCGATGTCGTTAAGGGACATTTTCGTAATTTTTGTATCCGTTTTGCAGGCCTGACATGAAAGTTTTTTAAAAATCCCGGGGGGGGGGGGGGGGGGGGGCGGTAAACATGATATAAAGACGTACGTCTTTATTGTTGTAAAACTGTAGTAGAAACGTTGTAAGTTTAACAGTTATTTCCTGATTCTTGCAACATGACTTGCAACACATGCAACTGTTAGTTTATATTGTTTTTACAGGGGTGGCATGCAATTTTACGATAATTTGTTGGCAGATTGCTGCCAGAAATACTGTAAAACTGAGAAGTATGGGGTTACAGTGCCGTCTTTAGCGAGGGGGGATCAGTCTGATCTGAATAGGTACGTTAGAGGAGTCGATGTCGTTATTACGGACATTTTCGTAAATTTTGTTATCAGTTTTTAACTCGGTACAAATATACGGACCTTCATTATTTCCCTCGCCTGTTCCTATTTTTTGTTCCATCAGCGCCTCGAAAATAGGGGGAGGGGCGGACGCTCTACTGTAAACATGACGTATCGGTACTAGCCTACATCTCTGCCAATATCGGTTATGTATTGTGTAAATGGTGAGTTTCATTTGTCCATTTACTTTTACTGAAAAATATCGAGAAGGCAAAAATAAAAATACGAATATATAAACACCAATAGCAGTGGCCAAAAGCAAAATCACCTCATATTGTAAGTCAGGGGTTGTAAGTATAATTGTAATTTTAGACAATACTTCTAGATTTTTTAAGAGAGTATATTTGACAAAATATTGATATGCCCGGTGGTCTCAGTTTGGTTTGGGAGGGGACGGCGCTGTACGTGCCTAAGATATCCTGTAAAGTAGGACCCGTGATCAAGAGTGATTTTTGCCGAAAAGGGACACATAGCTATATCCCATGCAGAGATGCAGAATTTTTGGCCAATTTAACTATGGAATACTTTGCCCCCTTTTTTCACACTCAAATTTTTTACCTTTTAAGCAAATTTGTAAAATTTTGGTTTCAGATTGAGGAGATCGGATTAATTCTTTAACAAGTTGTAAAAAGAATTTGGAAAAGAATTACTATCCCAAAATTTTCTTGAAACAAACGCGGGTCTATATATACCAGAAGACTAAAAAATGAGACCCATTTGCGGCAACGTCGCATCGTTTGTACTCGTGGGTGGGGGGGGGGGGGGCCTCCCATCTTGGTAACTCTTGCCCGGGAAGGAGCAGATTTGCCAATACTGTACCACTAATGGTTAAGTCACGTGAAATTCCAGTCTTGGGAAAGAGTTTTCAATGGTTTGTTTTTGAATTTGGCGCGAAGCGCACTCAAAAAGAATTTCACCTCGATCAGGAACACTGTATGAAAATAACGGGGTTAAGCTGGTGGCTTTCAAAGTTGGGGCATTCGTGATAGAGCGAACGTTCCAAAAACGGGTTTCTGGGTGAAAGCAGCCATTGCCATATAATAAGGGTGATTTTTTTGTTAAATTTTTTTACAAAGGGGTCTTTGGGTAAAATTTGGCAAAATTTTTCTAAGCTAGAATGGCGCGGTTCTCGGCTTTCGCGCTCTCTATATTCACAGAATATAAGGTGCCCTCCCACCTATCGATAGACGTTTTTCATATATGAAGTCCCATGGATGCAAGATCAGGTGTGACAATTGATTCCGTCATGCGCAGTATGACATTGTGCAATAGCGCTGACGGAATAATGGCACTACCTCATTTGCCTCCATGGGACTTCTATAGAAACGTCTACCAGCTTAACTTACAAATTGACCTCACCATGACCTTTGACCTTGGCACTGACCTTTGACTCATCAACAAATAAGGATTCCCATGTTGCACCTAGACTCAAGTTAGGAACACTTCACTTTTCAGTAATGTTCTAGATCTGCTTCATAGCTCATAATTTTGAGATGGGGGGGGGGGGGGCTAAAACTTTTTTGATTGTTTAAAATTACAACGTATACACATTTGAGGCATATAAAGACACATAATAAGCAGTGGCCAGGTGGTGGCGCTGCCCCCCCCCCCCCCCCCGCCCCCTCCCCCACCCCCCCTCCCCCGAGGTTTGGAAAAATGTCGGAAAAACAAGGGGGTTTTCAGCAATACCTCGCACAAAACTTAGAGGGGTTTAACCAAAATTAATTCATTTTGTTAACTGTTTCTCCCCCCTCTATGGTGGTTCGTTCGACTCTCCTAGATTTTACCCTGAACCCTGGCGCCGCCCTCTGAGGAGAAGGGCTTGGAGACAATTTTTATGTCTTCACGAAGTTTTTTGGGTTATAAATGTGAAGAGGTCAACCATTTTCTAGTGGAACCTGCTTCCCCATTCAAATCATCTAGCGGTTGGACCGGCGAGCGCGTGCACGCTTAGTTATGATAATTTATATCCCTAGCATCGCTATACTTTTGCTCATGTTTACAGCCTGAGCATAGCAACACGTGATAGGAAATGACCCAGATCGATCACTCGCATTACATTCACGGACGGTCCCCCTAATCAAGTAACCCCCTATGATCGCTTAAAGGGACCAAGCAGCATTTGCTGATCGAAACATCGAAAAAATCATCAAAATTCATATTTTTGATTTTTGTTATTGGCGGGATGTGCTAACATGGCCTGCAAGTGTTAGGCTTGAAATCTGTGATTACAGACAAGGCAGTACCTTTTATCTGATTCTGTAATTCTAGATTACGTGGCGTATCAAAATTCCGACTTGAGATCAAAAAAGCATTTTTCTTTCTGTGAATATCCAGTTTTTAACGCATGATATGGGGTGCGCCATGACCTGTACAGTTTTTACCTCAAACACAAAGAAATTATTTGATATTTGTTTTTTTGTACTGGTGTAAACCACCACAATCAGCTGTTTAGTGTATTATTTGGAGACGTCATCGCTCTATATCCTATGTACGGGAGACTGAAATGCAAAATTTCTGCAATACTCATGTTTATCGGCTATTTGGTGTGTGGTTTTCTAACATTAAGCAGTTTTTTATGGAATATACCCACTTATCCCTGATTTATAAGTTAAAAAATGTCGTTTCTACCTTTTTTCGATTCTCTCACATTATCCCTGCTAAGCCCTTTAATTGGGGTTATGGTTAGACGGCTAGTAATATGGAATGGAAGACCGTATTAATGATAAATAACACAGGGACTCCCCAGACTTTTGAACGTTTTGTTCCGTATCCGGCTACGGTACGGAAACACATCCTTATTTCCCTACTATTAATGATATACGACTATGCCGGTTATCTGTCCTCCAGTATAGTACCAGTTGCAGTAAATTTAAAGCTTATAATTTCATTCAAGGCAGTCAACTGGTTTGTGCTGATTGCCGTGATGTGTGAAACCCGGGGGTTTTCCGAGGCGAGAGTTCGCGGAGAAGATCGTTTGACAATTTTTCAATTTTACACTAAGATTTCTCGCGATTTACAACGTATCCTGTAACAAATCTTAGTAATACATCAAACTGTTTACACTATGTTCCGGCAAAACAATCATGATTCAGTTTATACCATCTGAAAATATGAATCTCCTAAATTTGTCGATGTGGTAATGAAAAATCGTGTCAGGTTTACAGACTCCTTTGTTTACTAAGAGAAGCTTGATGAATCGATCCCGGTATCTCTTTGTCAATAAATTCAATAAGGATTGATATTGTAAGTGTTTCTATAAACTTTTTGAGCAAGCGTTTCGTCAGGGAGGATATTAAAAAACCTTATTCAAGCTGGGGCGTAATATCTTTATCTCTATGGTAAAATCGCCACTAGACACTTCCAAGTCCTTCCCCGTACAATTTCCCTCCCCGAGACATTCATCCCGTACCCCAGACGATTCATTTCCGAGCACCTCTGTGCTCCCCGAAGACATTTCCTCCCCGTGACGATTCATCCCCGAGAGTCCTTCATCCCAATAATATACGCATTAATATAGTCCTCTTGCACTGTACCTAGATTTATATATATAAGGAAGCTTCTTGTATGTAACTCTATGCACTGTAAGAATGGGTATGGGAAAACTGAACTATGTAAATAAATAAAGGGTACTGCAGTATCATTTTTTATGGGCGAATAAAGTGTCCGAGGTCAGAAAACTAAATAATGGGCGACGCGTAGCCGAGCCCATTATTTTGAAATTTTTCCTGGCCGAGGATACTTAATGGAGCCCATAAATTACCTGCACACACCCTTTAGTTCTATTCTAATTACCTAAAAAAACAGTTTGTTTTAATAAGAAAATGCTTTGACCCTTATTGCAGAATAAAGGGCAGTGAACTGACCAATCGGAATGTTGCATGTTTCAATAATGGTCAGCAAAGGTAATAGAAATATATTATATTACCCTCTGGCTGGCCATTATTGGGGGGCAATGCAAGGCATTCTGAGTGGTCGTTTACCTGCCCATGTATACTGCATAAGGTCGCCTTGCATTTCCTTATTAAAATGGGAGCTGTTTTAGGTAATAGAATAGAATAAAGGCTGCAGTATCATTTATGGGCTCATAATGGTATTCTCGGCCAGAAAAAACTTTCAAATAATGGGCTCGGCTGCGCTCGCCATTATTTAGTTTTTCTGATCCTCGGACAAACATTATTCGCCCCCCATAATGGATACTGCATCACCCTTTATTTCTTAATTATAGCGATGTGGCGGGTATAGTGATTAGGTGGTGATGTTGAAAGGATCGTATGTAAATTATTTGATTGTCATGTCCCTGCATGCGTCTTGGGAAGTCTTTGGGTAGTGATAGGGTCAGTGGTATTGTGTTATGTTTTTGAATCGTGGCAATATAATATAATCTCCTGCCACAGTTGTGTATTTTCTTAATAATTAAAAAAAATAAAAAATTTTTCTTTTTTTAACAAATTTAAATCGGATTTTTTAAAGAATTTAAAAAAAGAAAAATTTTTTATTTAAAGAAAAAATAATGATATGAAATTCCCTTCTAAGGGCGATGGGAGCCCGAGGGAAGGTGAAGGGGAGGAGAATGAGGGGGAGAATGGGGAACTCAAGCGTGGCACAAAATATGCAAAAGAATCTGCAGAAATAATTGAAATAAGGATAAATTCTGGAAAAAGTAATGCCAAACCGTAATTAAACTGAAACCGTAATGGTCCTGGACTATACGTCGACCCGGCCCTGGACCGTACGGTCCTGGACCACATGTTCTAGATTATCAATAATCTGGAAAATATTCTAAGTCAATTGCTCCAGGAGATATTTGCTATGCTCCTGGAGCCTAAATAACAGAAGGAGAAATATTTTTAAGTCAAATATTCCAGAGCACGCTTTGAAATGTTCCTGGACATATTGATACCCAATGCTCCAGGACATATTGCAAATATGGATCGGTTGGGGGGGGGCCTGGAGTCACTGTAGAAATATTCTTTCAATTATACTGCTCTCCCCCCAGGAGCTATTTGCCATATTGCTGCTGGAGCTCAGTGCATTCAAAATTTGAAATATTCTCCCAGATCATTTATGCTCCAGCTTTGCTAACGTTTTTGGTATTCCCGCGCTATAAATAAGTCCAGGGTTCTTTACATTTTAGATATTTTTTTTTTGTCCGTGGTGGGGGTTAGGAATGTTCCGTCCTCCCCGGGCGTCCTCCAGTCTTTGGGGCTCCATTTTTTATGGTGAATACCCGTTTATTTGACTTTAATTTGCTTCGTTTGTTTTTTGTTCTAGGTTTTTTTTTATTGAAAAACTCCCAGGACAAATCAGTACAGGATTTCCAGAGAAAAGCGGCCCCTCAATTTTGTACTTTTTGGTCCAATAAACCTCGTTCGGAACGTTCTTGGTAGGGTGGTCTACAATCGATCCTGTGCAATTTGGGGAGAAATTCGATCCTAAAAAAAACTTCCCCTCCCTCTCCTCCTTCACAGTCACGCGTTGTGCCCGGCAAATTCATTAGATTTCAAACTAAGTTGCCAGTGCCGAATCTTTGCGAAGTTTTCCGAAATGAAAGCTTAAATTTAAACCATTTTAATTTGTGTCCAACGCAAAATGATGTAAAACTACACCAAATATAGTATTACTTCAGCCTTTTACGAGATCAAGTTTTATTGTATTTCATATACCACACATGTGTTAATTTCACCCGCTGAGGGAAGAGCTGGGAAATACACGCACGATTGGTTCCATGGCCTTGTTGCCCATACCGTAGCAGAGAAATTGGGTCTAATATTTGAATTATATTTTGTGTTATTTTCATGGACTTGACCGTTTCGTATGTTCCTGTAATTTAATTTTGATGGATTATGGAAGAAAATGCTGTAACCTTTGAAAACTGAGAAAATTAGAGCTGTCCGTTTCCAATACTGGCGATAGTATTATTTGCGGCAGGTTTTTAGCCCCCTGTGAAAGTAGATAGTCCGGTGGGAGCCATAGTCCGGGGCTCCGTAGACGATAACGGAATAAAGCGTGAAACTAATGTTACGTGAAGAGTCAACTGAATCGATTGCACTATTGTTCACCATTGTTGCCGGACTATGAGTACGCTGGACAATGGGTACGCCGGACAATGGTTACTTATACACCTGTGTAGAAGTAACCATTGTCCGGCGTACTCATAGTCCGGGAACAATGGTGAACAATCTAGGCAATCGATTCAGTTGACTCTTTACGCAACATTAGTTTCACGCTTTATTCCGTTATCGTCTATGGAGCCCCGGACTATGGCTCCTACCGGACTATATCTGCTTTCACACTGGCTTTGTATCTAAAATCTGTATCATTTGATTTGTTTGAAAATTACAATTTTACATTTAATATATATATATATCTATCAGATTACTCCTATTTCAAACAATTTCAAAGATGGTAACAACGCGAAATCCAACAAAAATGTACCTTGACCAAATCTATTTTACACTTTTTTCATAGCGGTTATTCGAAGTCAGTTGAGTTGCTGAAAAGAAAATAAGCAGTATTATTTTGACCTGCGCTTTGACTGGATAAGTCAGTCACCGTAGGAGTAGGGCCTAAAATTTCACCCACCCAGATTATATAAATCAGAGGCATATGTGTGAACAATCCCATTAACTCATTTAATAATGCAGCAAAAAAACGCAGAAATATTAAAGGGGCATGCACACGCGCATTTTCAGCAAAATGTTAAAAGTCTTTAAAATAGCCGAACCGAAACGAAATAAATTTGGACTTGCATTGAATCGCACTACACCACGGAATACGCAGTTGGATCAATTGGAAGGTATATTCCAGTCCTGATGGTGTGAGGGAAGAAGAAAAGAGCTTGCTGTTACACAGTGGAGCGAGAGTATGGAATGAGAAACCTGGAGGAAAGACCTCTGGAGGTTACAGATGATGGGAAATTGGATGATGTCAACCAGATTTGATACATCTTCAACATCACCACGAAGGCACATAGTTGTGGGTCTGTCCTCCAGGGTAGGGCACTTTAAGGTGTTAATCATAACTCTGAACTGATGGTCCGCTTGGTTGGTATCTCCGCCAACTACAAACAAAATCGGGCAACATTACGTTGAACATGTTCACACCTTTCATGGATTTTATTGGGCCGTGGGGGTCCATGCGGAAAGAAGCAAAGTCAAACAGATGACGGATAAACATTGTGTAGGCAGCTTCCTTTACCTTCTGGCTACAGTGACTAAGGTTACGTAACAGGAAGGCTCTCGTACGATTGTCTTTGGTAATGAAATCGATATGGGTATGAGTGGAGCTTAGTATCCTGATGGACTCCAAGGTACTTGGCAAGAGTGACCACTTCTAAGATTGACAATGACCCACAACAGATGGGATAGGCTTCCTCTTGTTGGCAATTTGAAGGACTGGACTGCTGGCAGAACCTCATCACGCATTTGTTACCAGTGCTTGGAGGAAAAATAGAAAATCCAGATCTTTCTGAGTTATCAGAATCAGCAGTGGAAGAGATCTGGTAGTAAACTATGCTGTCAGCAGCGAACAATCTAGTAGTGGAAGATGTTACGCCCTGAGGGAGAACGTTGCTGTCTATCAGAAAAAGTAGGGGCCTAATACGCTGCCCTGAGGAAAAGCTAGCTAGATGTAACCTTAGTCTCCATGCTCTTCTGATCATCAACGAGTACGACCTGGCTTTCTGGAATGATGAAAGTCACTGATCCACTGGAAGGTACAGACAATGGATGCCATAGTGCTTGATTTTCAACAGAGATGGCGGTGAGACACTTTGTCGAAAGTTGTTTTCGTAGTCCAAGAGGATGACACTATCGGTTTTGGGATTTGTTTTGAAGTCAAGAACTTTTGCAGGTGTCATATAAGGTTGACGATTACTAAGTTGAGTATCGAAAAGAACGACCTTTCCTGAACCGATGTTGGGCATCTGAACAGGATTCGGTTGTCATTCAGGTGGCGGATAACGCACAGTGATGATATGTCACATAAATGAACAAACTGACGTCAGGTAATGGGGGCGATAGTTGTCAGGAGAAGAGCTGCTCCCTTTCATGAACAGAGGGACAAGCTGGGTTTTAATTATTCCATCTGTTGGGAAATCGCTGCTCAATAGGAGCTGAAACAGCAAGGTGACTGCGGCGATACCTTGCCAGCGGTCTCTTGCAAAAAAGCCATGGTCGGAATATACCATCAGGTTCCGAAGCAGTAAAAGGCTTTCAAGTTCTCAAGATGTTGCTGACTCCGTTTCTGACAGACGGTAATGTCATATGACAGAGTGTTGGGCATCTGGCAAGTCCGTAGGGGATGACCCGGTCCATCCTTGAAAAAAGACAGACGTGTGAACGTCTATGGAGATTAGCTTTGACTTTCCGCGGTCAGGAGGAAGAAATCCATATTCCTTCAATGGAGCCATCCCAATGCCGTAGCACCTCTTGACTGACCAAGGCGCCGAGTTGCTGTTCATTTGCCCTATATGCTATAGGACCAATGTGGATCATATCAGAGGTGAACTATTGTAGACTTTGACGACACCATATTTTGAGTCTCTTTCTTGAGGCATTTGGACCTGTTCCAATCTCTGGCTTTGTTTAGTACGGCCGAGCTTCGTTGCATCTTAAAAAAATTAAAATTTTTAAAATTTTGTAATTCGGTCCGTAAAAACGGACAGAAAATTAAGTACCGTAATAAGTATTTGTTCATAACACAAAACCGCGAAGATCGGGATCAACTTAAATTTCGTTGAATAAGGTTTTCTCAAGGACTATCTAGTGGAAAATATGAATAAAATAAAGGTGCTAGAATCACCGAAATGCACCTTTACCTGTGATTATCGCGAAACATGTCATGTAGACACTTTCAAATGCGTCACACTTTGCTCGGACTGATTTTCCGCGTTCATTTTGAAAATCCCCCCCCCAAAAAACAATATAAGAGACAAAGCTTGTATCAATCTAAATGCTTTTCACTGTTTTAAAAATGTGCAGAGAATCAACGGCGTTTGGAATGGCAGGTGGGACTCGCAAAGGTTAAAACGAACGTTTTTTAACCTTGATTTGCATGTTTCGAGTCCCTTCAAATCCCGGGACAGTCAAAAAAAGTTGTATAAGAAACATTGTGACAGTGTATCTAGCATCAAATTTCACCTAAGAGAAAGCAGTTGGTAATGTTTGTTATTCTGTAGCTTTTCATGTGCAAAGTATATACTTTTATTTTAAAATTTGTCAATCAAACATCATGGTCATCACTCTATGTTGATTGTTCGTATTTTCCACTTGCTTCTGTATTTCTCCTTCTGATGATGTTAAGTAGTTTTTAGGTTAGCCACTTTGATTGTGTAACATGCCACTGTTTGGTCCATTCCCAATCGGTTACTTTGTATGGTCTCGTATGTTTTGTAATTTCTATTGCCAAATGCTGCGGACTCTCCTTGTTAGTAGGGTTATAATCAAAATCCCATTCTGAAGTTGGGAAGAAGGTTGGAACATGTTTTCTTAGTTTGAGGGTTGAATCAGAATTTTGGGTCAAACCTCTGGAAAATTGGGGGGAACTTTGTTAAAATAAGGGGGTAGACGTAGTTTATAGGGGAAATTTTAGTATAGGGCTGTGATGTTTACACTAAAGGTCAGGAAGAAACTAGACCAAACTATACCTTTTTAGAATCCTTATAATGAGGGGACAAAGGACATTGATTGTACATTTAAATAAAATTTGATTGATTTCAAATTTACCCCTTGTATTAATTTTCCCCTTATTTTACAAAGTTCCCCACACTTCCCTGAGGTGGACAAAAAAAAATTCTGATTAGCGCCTTCAATAGAGGAAAAACATATTCCAACATTCTCCCCAAACTTTCTAATGGGATGATTCTGATTTATAACCCTACTATTGCAGCAACGCGATGCTTCCGTAATCTTCTAGTGGTTTATCCTCTTAAATGTGCAGTGCAATTTTTTAATGTGTATGTTTTGTATGTTTTAAGCTGGCAAATTAAAAGAAAATTAAAGAATGAAATGGACCGTGCTTTCCACACAACCTCCCACCACCATATCCAAAATACCCCCAAATTACCCTTTTCATATTACATATGGGCCAATCTGAACATGGTCCCTTTCCGGAACAACTTCAGGGTCCTTTCTCAGATAACTAGATTCCCTTCCCAATTACCCAGGGTAACCTTCCCAACTACTACTCCAGGGTTCCCTTTCCAAACTTACCAAGGGATTTCGTTCTAACGTGCCCATTTCACGCCTCTTCAGCAGTACGATGAATCCATGAAGTTGAAGCATAATTTAGTTCTAAAGGTGCATTTCGTTATTTCCAGACCTTCTGTTTAGTATTGTTTCATTAGATATATCCTGAGAAAAGCTTATTCAAAAATTTGAGTTCTTCTGATCTTGCGGGTTTGGCCTATGCGCCAATTCCTTTGTTTCCCGGTCCCATAGGCCACGGTGCTTGTAATTTCTGTCCGTTTTACGGACAGAAAATACAAAATTTCTTAAGATACAACCGAATTTGCACGGATATTAGGGCACTAGCTAGGTTATCAGATGATATAAAATATCAAGTTCTTGAGGTAAAGTGCGGTGGGAGTTTACTCAACCCTTCCTAACCCTAAACCCTAACCTCAAAGTAGGCTTTTACTCCAAAAGTTTGATGTTCAACCTTCGCCAGAATCGACCGGTCAAATTCAAAGAAGTGACCTTTCCAAAGTTAAAAATCATTCGGCATACAAATGATGCTTTTACTTGAAAAGTTTCATTCCGAAAGGGTACGATACGCCGAAATTAATGGAAAAGGCCTGTCGAATAGTCCGTTCGGAGGAAAGCCTTTCGGAGGGAAAACTAACATCGGATTAATGTTACCCCTTTCATTTTCGGAATAAAGTCCTTTCGGAATAAAATTCTAGTAGGAGTAATGATCCTTTGGAAAAATGATCGATCGGAGATAAAACATTTCGGAGTAATGATATATTTTTTTTCGGATTAATTAACTTTCTGAACAAGAACCTTAATTTTATTATCTCGAGATCTTATTTCGGTATAATTTTATTATTTCAAAATAATTCCAAAACAATATTTCTAACATGTCACTTCTGGGGCTTCGTAATTTTGACCGTTGACCCTTCATGACTTTAACCTTCGTCTACCGAAAGGGGAGGGGGTTACCACCCCCTTCAGGTTTTTTCCCCGGCTTGCTAAAACCCCCTTTTTGGTGCCAAATTATTTAATGTAATTGTCAATTGACATTTCCGCTCCTTTCCATCCAAAAACAAACATCCACCGGGGTATATGTAAGATACAGGGTGATCCCAAAGTGATATTGGGGAGGGGGGGGGTTTTTTTGGGCTGGCAAACCACCCCCCTTCGAAAGAGAAGTACCAACAGGCCGAACACAACACAGGAACAACAACAACATTTGAGTTGGTTAATCAATAATAGCTAAAGTCCTCCTCTTTCCATTTGATACAAAATGCGTACCAACATGCCTAGCCCCTTACGTAACAATACGTAATACAGTCCGCATGTCAGCCCAAAAGCTGCCATTTCCATAGACCCCCACAGTGAAAAATTCAATTTTTCGCAAAACGGTTAGGAAAAAATTTTTAAGAGTTTCATGCGGTTTTTTACTCTACTTGAGGGGAAATGGCTAGTTTTATATTAATTTGAAACCATTTTAGAGTATATAAGGTGTTTTGAGGTCGCTTAAAAAATTGCGAAATATCAATTTTCCACCCTATATTCAGTATGTTCGTCCTTTCAATCAACAATATGACGTCAGGTTGACGTCATAATGGGGTGTGTACTTACTTTGGTAAAATGGAAAGAAGAAAGAAATATAAGTATCCTTCGGTATAAATTTACAGGAATCGGAGTTTCAGTAACGAAAATCCACAGCACCCCCTCGGGAGTTTTGTTACAAAAAATGGCTCAGGTAGACGAGGGGTTTAATCTATGAATTCATAGGCTATGTGTAAATGAAATAGCTATGACATAGGGTGTTTAGAATAAAATGCTAAAAAGGCACGGAGGTGTAAGATAAGTATATATTAATCGAATCATTCCATGTACATATATGTATGTGGGTATGTATATGTGTGTATACGTATACTGACATATGCATTGGAAAAATATACAAGCAAGCTTAATTTATTATGTTTTATTAACAATACCAACTGGAATTTAAACAATGTTATCTTAGCTTTTTATATACGTGGAATATTTTCTCTTATCGTGGAAGCTGTCATGCAAAAATCGATCGTTTATCTTTTATCACACTCTTAGTTCATTTTGTGATTTTGTTTTGTACACTTATTTTTCACTTGATACTTCTTGGATCTGACGCCTAACTTGCACCAAATCCCATGAGCTGCAAAGGGATCACCAATTTAAAGTTTAAAGATAAAGATCTGAATTATATATATATATATATACGTTGTTTTTCAATACCATACTACTGTATCAACTACCAAATCTTAACGACTTCATAATTATTCCAAAGTACTATACGCAACCTACGACCCTAATATATAGTATAGATATATATAGAATATAATATATAATCTATATCTATATATATAGATATCTATTATTATATATATCTCTTATATATAAAATTTGGTTCGCGGCAAGTATAGACCCCTCTGGAAAGGCAACCGTTACGCTAAGTTTTCACGGTATAAACCTGCACTTACGATCCTGGACCGATCTTCCTACATATGACTCACAGTCGTGTCTTAAACAGTAGACATGTATGGGTATATACATATTTGGCAAAGTGCAGACAAGTGCTGAAATGCTCAGTCATGACACCATGGCATGTATAAACCTGTATAAGGCGTTAATTCCAAATAGTCACCTGTAAATAATACTGTTTACTATGATGTTAATATATATTATATATATTATAAAAATATTGACTGCTATGAGGCAAGGTTAAACATAGGCCCAAGGTGATCTCGAAACCCGAGCTCTGCCCCGAGGCGTAAGCCCAGAGGCATAGTATGGTTTTCGAGATCACCGGGCCTATAGTTTCAACCATGCTCCGACGAAAAAGCATCAATATTTGTTTTATATAACCAATATATAGATTCTTGGTCATCTGATTGGTTTAAAGAACATTCTAAGCCAGGAATGCTAACACAGTCCTATATAATCATGATCATGATCCTGTCTTTGGGGTCCACCGTCCTATATAGAGAAGAAAAAATTACTTTTCCATCAAATAAAGCTTTGGCAGAGAGATGATTTGGATCCAAAACACTAAGGGGAGCTATTTGAAGTTGATGCAAAGATTAACTTGATGTTTCATGTAATTTAAACCCAAGTTCGTTGAGGGGACCCATTTACAGGATCGCCTGTGGTGATTCTGTCGCTTGGGGTCTCCCCCCCCCTCGACAGGATCGCCATAGCCATGGCATGCATGCATGGTTTAACAATTTTTGTAACTTATATGGGGTCAAACTTTTGAAGAATTAAAAACAATCAACCTTTCTGGTGTTGTGGAAGTGATGTTTGGAGTCCAAAACGGATCGCCGTAATCGACTTCTTGCCATTTTTTTTTGTCGGCAAGAGGCGTACCATTTTTTCCTTGATTCTGACCTCGATGATCGCAGCTCCGATCGGCAGTGTTTACAGGGTCATGCAGATGGCCGTGTCCATCGAGTCCAAATTATAATCCTCGAATTTCTTCACAGAAAATGTACTTTAACCTGCCGTTTGGTATTAGCCCTTTGAGTTGCATCTCTGATTCCTTTCAGATCTCATCTACAGATCGAACATGATACGATGGGTTCTGATGCTGCGTTAGCCATTCACAGTAGCGTAAACCAAATACCGATCCAGGGGGCTGCTTATTCATCTCTAACACCAGCTTTCATATGTACACTCATATTCGGATATAGTTCGTACTACAGTCTTTTACGCTGGAAGAGGTGTCCAGGGCTAGTTCATGAACTATGCCCGCTCTTACAGGGCATAGTTCATTTTGGTTTTCAATTCTTGCAGCTAGTTGAATGTAATGCCTCCCACTTTTTTAACCATCATATGACATGGATCTATTTATGAGGTATATATATATATTTTTTAATTTTTTTAATTTTTTTAATTTTTTTATTTTTTTTCTATATATATAATATATATATAATAATATATATATAACTATATATATATAGATATATATATCTATATATATATATATATCTATCTATATATATAACATCATAGAAAACAGTATTATTTACAGGTGACTATATTTGGAATTAAGATTGCTCAATCCCATTACAGGAGAGCGTAAAATAAATTTAATATAAATAATATCGATTCGTAACCGCAGTGATCGTAAGTGAGGGTATACGTTGAACTCAGTAACGGTTGCTGTCAGGTCTATACTTTGTTAATTTATATATATAATATATATATATATAATAATTTGGTTTGTTTTGACCAAATTACTTGGCCAAATGTTCATTTTCATAGGCATTTCGGCAAGTTTTTAATTCCCCCCTTTAGTCCCAGTAGGATATATCATGATCATGTTTATACTGATCATTTTGTAATAAAATATTTCGTATTTCCTTGTTGTTGTTGTTGCCGTAGCTTCAAATTGCACTGCCCTCGTCATCGTCGTCGTCTTTAAAACTCTGCACAGCAAGTTTTTTCTTAGCAGTGTCTAACATACTGTGAATGGAACTTCGGTAAAGCTGCCTCGGTCAAAGACAACGGAACATCGCCACCAATGTCAGTTTGGAGCTATAGCATGGTCTGGGTTTTTAGATGTGTGCTGCATTCAAAAATGTCAAAATAAAAATACACAATTAATCGTTTAAAAGCTGATAATCTAAGTACTGCTGCAGTCACGCTTTAGAGCCTAATTTTTACAGTGTTGGGAAAATAAGGGGTGGAAATTTTTGGACTGATGCCCCCTCCTTCAAGGGGGAAATTTTAGGGCAGGGAAAAATTTAAATCGAGTCAAATTGTATTGTCATGTCACCAATAGCGTTCCGTCTCCTCATACGATTAGAAAAGTAGATCTTTGCTTAAGTTCCAACCTTTAGTTAAAGCGTATAGCCCCATAATGGTTTCAAGGTCACCCTGGGGATAAATTCTTGGATGTGTTGAAACCTGTGTCAAATGATTCCTTTGTGTCATACTGAAACAAACAATGATTTTAACTGATTTGGTACCTCACCGGACCCTTGATTGCACCATCCAGGGAAAGTTTTGTGACCCCATAGACCACGTAGCCTCTTGCGACATTTTTCTATGTAATTAGCCAAACCAATGGCTTACACTGTAAAATAAACAGTTTGACCAGGATGACCATTAGGTGACTATACCGCTTTAACTAAAGATCGGAAACCTTGGCAAATTTATACTTTTTCTAATCCTTATAAGGAGACTAACATGTTAATTTACATTAGAACACGCTTTGACTCGATTTTAAAATTTCCCTGTATAAACATTTCCCCCTTGAGAGGGGGACAGTCCGAAAATTTTGCATCTATTTCTGGTCCTATTGAATGAAAAACAGCAAAACATCAATTTTAGCACAAAAACCTACGGAAACTGTTCATTGACATACCAACCACCACTAATGCCAATATAAACACATAGAGAGTATAAAAGGATCATTGGAAAAGCATGCTTTTCAGGCGTGTCCTGTTTTGGCACTCGATATTTCCCATCATAACACATTCTTATGGTTCCTCTGCCCTATAATATCTTGGAGATTTTGGGCCGAATTCATGCTCCAGGAGCAGGTATTTTTCAACTCGTTCTCTAGGGCTCTATATTATTATGTGTACGCTTTATTTCGTGTTTGTATATTAAGTTTCATCAAAAGAACGACTTTCCTGCCGGCTCGGATTTGCGTGCGTGTGTCTGTGGGCGTCGTCTTGTTATCTAAAGGTCTGGGTTCGAATCCCACTCCAGAACAAAATTTAGTTTATGATTTTATTGTATTTTAGAGTTGGAGATTGGAATCAATAAAAACAGCAGAGTTTGTGGGATTGAAGTAGAAACATATTGAATAGCGCCTTATGAGATAATAAGACTGGTCCTGGTCCTGGGAGCATGAATTCGGACCAAAAATCTCGCGACGTGCGGCCCGAGAATTGGACCGCACGTGGAGGAGCGATTCTGTTGAGCAGGCAGTATTTGTATAAATTGTAATGATCCTGATGCTAAAGAAAAAAAACATCTTAACATTAGACAATTGCTCAGAGTTTGAAGAAATGAGATCAGCTGTCGTTGGAGGAAGACGTTGTTTCGCTTACTTATGAAGTGTTTAAGAACAAAACAATTGAACGGAGCTATTAAAGAGGAAGTATTACATTGAAATTGAACGATTGAAAATTCATGCTCATTTCCGGATTTGGAGGCCCGTGCAAATCTTTTTCACATTCACAATGATTCCTACTTCAATTAAATAATTTATAAATGATGTGTTAAGAAAATATATAACCAAGTTATCGTCGTAACAGAGGCATGCGTTACATAGTCTACCCGGGTATTGTAGTGCAGGTATTTCCCACGGAAAGTTTCGCCCTCTAACCATAGTCAGGCTTTACTGGGTAATCTTTGTGTTCACAACTCTGAGTAGCAATTACTATCAAATTCTTATCGGGATAACGTCTGTGAATTAACGAATCGACGAATTCCCTTGGTGCATTAATGCCCATTGCGGTGGCACGTGGTGTGTTGTCCTCCACAAGCCATAACCCCTGGCGGAACAAATAATTGTTGGGTTAAAATTGTTTGTGACACACTCGACAAATATTCTTGACATTAAATGTCAGACGGATATTCCCTGGTTCAATTTTTTATTGGAATTGAAAAAGCGTTTGATAGTGTTGAGTGAGATTTTCTTTTTTTCGATGTTTTAAATCTTCAATTAAGGCAAAATTTTTTTTCCCCATTCTTTTTCGGAAAAACCTTCTAAACTGATGCTCTAGCAAGCTATATCAGTGATAATGGTTTTCTATTCTAGTATACCGATTTTCGTGGCCTTTTCAGGATTGCCTCATCCCTCCTTTGTTGTCCCTTTTCGCTTTTTGGAAATTTAGCAATTGCTATTCACAATCATGAAAGCATAAAAGTATCACAGTGGTAGGCTCTGAAAAGAATATCGTTGCACAAGGTTTTGTTTTAAATACTCCTTCCAATTGTCAACTAGCCGAAACTATAAAATTGTGGTATTTCACCCTTTGTGGGATGAAAAAAACTTTGTCCAATCTTGTAGAGCAGAACGAAAGGACCTTGGTCAAACATAATCGTTCCATGTCCCACTACATCTCAGCTTTGACACCTTTGGGTAGTTTGTATGGACCCTCCATATCAATTGCAAGGTAGTTAATGGTGTAAAATTGTGGTGTCACTTTTTCAAATAGCATGATACCTGTGCATTGCAGATGCTACAAACTATTCCTTTAGCCATTTTACCCATAACTCTAAAACCAATGGTCATAGATGGATACAAACTATACATTTTTTGGAATCCTGTGACTAGAAGACATATGGCCTACATTTCATCAGCACGATTTGAGTAATTTAAAAGGTTGACCCCTGTGGTACACTATACATTTTGGCCCCTATTGAAAAGTGATAACCACAATTTTAACACACACTACCTTCATTGAAGAGGGTCCATACTACCTACTAAAGGTGTCAAACCTTAGATGGTAGTCGTGCATGAACGAACTCCCTAAATAAGGGACCCTATGATATTCTCCTCCTGCTCTATGACAGAGTTTTCAAATTTTATTAAGATTTGTATGTCCTGGTCATCGCATATGATATTTCTATTAGAGCCGGAGAAAGTATGTTTTTTTTCTGATCACTAGCATTTCTCAGAATTGGTTTTCAAAACCAAATACCCAAGAGACCGTTTTCGATAGTGTTTCTGCTTCACTTCTCAAATTGGTCAGTTCCTTGTTGATTTCCCACCTGCACAATAAAGCCAGCAGCAGCAGCCATGCACTTCCTGACACATGTGACATTATAACAACAGCTGCCTATTGGTGTCCCATATTACCTACACATCTATTATTTATCTGACCTTGCTTCATTGTTACGCAGTATCGTTCATACCCTACACTCATGGGCCATTTTTGTGTTTTGTGGTGCTAGCTCACTTCCAAACTTCCTATTAAAACTACCTTACAGACCACTTCTTCATTCGGTGAACACGCCATACCATTCCTTCAAATGGGTTTTTATATCAGAGCAACATTATAGGAGGAAATTTCATACCTAGGTATTTTTTTCGAAAGTTCTCGCTAATAAAAAGACGACCTGAAGCTTCGATACATTGAAATTTGCAGGAGTGGTTTTTTACAAAACTATAGATGGCTCTATATCAAACCATTGCAGCGAGAGGGAAAGCTGGTTTGACCCCCCAAAATTAAAAATAAGCCCAGAGCATAATTTCATCATCATGGAAACTACGGATGTACTTTTTATATTCTTAATCATCAATTATTTTGGACTGCTTCTTGATGACGTCACACACCACTGCCCAATCGATCGCTACAACACTTAGGTTTGGGGACACCAGTAATGGAAACTTTGTCCACTGGTGCGTCAATTTTCTACTCATCAGCTTTGAACCTGTGAATAAATAAAATGTAGAAATGGAAATTTTATAGTAAAAGCCTTTCATCTTTAAAATCTAGTGGTAAGCCAAGATAAAACATTTACAGCAGCAACACCACAACAACTTCACTTCAGCGACATATTTTCCATTTGGTGGGATTGTAAATAATGTGCACAACTGCACTATAGAACGTGGCCTAAAATAATCGTTAGGATTTTTTGTTAAAACACATGATCAACCTGGGCCATCACACTACTAATTGATAAGACAAACCCGCCCACCCCCGCACCCCCCACCCCACCACTTCCCACAGCAACCCCCACGCCCCACACACCACACACTTCCACACACACATCCCCCCACACACACACACACACCTACAACCACACACCATACCACACCACACGCATCAATATTGCGATGATGTACATGACAGAAAGACAGTAGTACTTACATATTTCCCAGCTGAAAAAGACGACTTCTTCGATGAATAAAAATTTTTCTTCTGTGATGATTCAAAGAACAATATAATTATTATTAATTACATATAATAATGTTTATAGCGTTAGGGATGCGACGTGCTATTTATCGCAAACCGGCAGGCGAAACCAACCTGCTAAAGTATGTGGCACTTTAAACTTTCAGAAAAAACTTGCATATTTTTTCCCTCGGAGATATTTAATTTCACCCAGGAGAAATTAACTCACGTCCACCCTAAAAAAAACAGAGAAATTAATTATCCTTGGACAAATTACATTCCGACCACTTGTTCATAAGTGTTTGATTTTCCCATGCAGAAATTATTAATTTCTCATTCGGACAAAAGACAAGATATAACGCTCCTTAATAAGAGCAATAGCTATTTTCCTTCAAAACATAAATAGCCAATCACAGCTCCTTCCTAAGGATGGTCAGTAATCCAATCAAATTTCTTCCCGGAGAAACTAACTTTCTCCTGGCAGAATTTCATCTCATCTCCAAGGAGAAGTCCAATTTTCTCCGGCGGAGATGCTTTCAAAGGGAGATTTGATTGGCTATTACTTCCCCCGTAAGTCAGAGAGAACGTTCATGTGACCGTACAGTTGAGTATAACAAATATTTTGTGCTGAAATGAAATAGATTAGGTTAATAAGAAACTGCGTGTGCGACCTGGGCACCTTGATCTTTTGAGAATCCAAGAGGCGTCGCCATAATGATAAGTAACTATTCAAACCCTGCCCTTTATTATCAAACTATAGAGTTACTAGATATCTAAAGGACCATAGTACACAGTCTTGAGTTTTTAATCGTTTTTTAGTAAAAAAATCCAGAAAACCCAGCGTAGCGCAGTGGCGATTTCATACATGGAAGAAAGGGCAGAATAAATAACACCAATGTCTTCTTTCTTTTCAGCCCGTAAAATACCGGAATTAATGTCACTGGCGTTTCTACTGTATAGGCCACTGACCCTCTATACATGGACAGCCGGACTCTGCACCACTTCCCCTACACATGGAAGCGGGTTCAGAGTCGCCGATTGAAACATCAGGAGTTGGTTTTGGACCTCTACATATGGCGGGAAACCATGCATAAACCTTGTCCAACAATAAAACTCTGTGTGGAATATGTGCACCACCGGTGTACTGCATTGTTTCCGCCTATTGTAGAAGGTCCAAAACCAACTTTCCTGTTGTTTCCCTCGGGCGACCATTCAACTGTGCTGCAAGCCCGCGCCATGTGTAGAGGTCAGTGACTCGCACTACTTGAATAGTCGGCGATTGAAAACCAACCGTAAACTTCCCCGCGGCCATTTTGTAGGAAGGGCAGAACATGAGAGGTCAACGTACTGATTCAATGCTAAGTCAAATGCAACTTGTGAATCTTCTTGTATTTTGAAAGAAAAATCTTAATATTTTTATTAAAATTGTGTGGTAGTAGAATCGACCAATTTAATGCCACAGTCATAATTACGCTAATTGTCGCGATACAGACATCCTACATGCTGGATTACTTGACTGTGTAGCATATATTGGATTGCAATTTGTGCAGTTTATACCAATATTATTGATGAAGGTGGAACAATAAATGTCTGCCCAAAATAGAAATGATGTTTAGGTTTTGAAAAACAAAAATTGTGTTATAATTATTGTGTGAATATTTTATTTTACAAGGAAAAATTTCACTCTCTCCCGCTCCTCTCCCCCTCCTCCCCCCCTCCCCCCCCTCTTAACCTCCCCTCCCTTCCCCCTCCAGTTACGTCCTGCCCCTCCCTCCCCACTCCCTCCCGCCCTCCTCCCTCCCTTCCTCCCTCCCCCCTTCCCTCCCCCTTCCCTTCATTTCGGCCCTTTCCCCCCCTCCCTCTCCTCTTCCCCACCATCGTCAAGCCTTCCCCTTCCACTTCCTTCCCCCTCCCCTTTCCCGCCCCATTAAACGTTTTTTAGACGTTAAAAAACGTTACCATTTGGAAGAAAAACGGTTTGCAAGTTTCGTTTTAAAAACGTATTTGTGTTGAGTTTTTATGTCGTTTTTATAACGTTCCCTTAAAACGTTATAAAAAACGTTATTATAACGTTACAAAAAAAAAATCTGTCACAATACAATAGACTGATGCAAAAGGTTTCCAAACGTTTATATAACGTTTTTTATAAGGTTGGGAGGGGTTCTTTTTTCGGTTTGCCTAACGTTTCGGTAAAACATTTAAAACACGTTTTTCTAACGTTAAAAACGCGTGTGGTTGTGACTGGGACGTTTTGAAATCGTTTAAAAAACGTTTTATAAAACGTTGTGGGATGGTTCTGTTCAAGTTTTTTCACTGCAAAAACTACAAATTAAAAAAAAACGTTTTTCTAACGTTACAAAGGTCTATGGTTGATTTGCGTGGACGTTTTCAAAAAACCTTTATAGAAACTATTTACCGCTTTAAGGTCGTGTTCATAAATTCGAACTTTTTTTTTAAAATATTTCACATTGCTATTGTAAAATTTGAAACCATTCTTGGCCCACAAAGAAGCGTTTGGTTTGTTTTTTCTGACAAACTTAACCAAATACCTCAATTCTTACTACTAATTGCATCCCATAAAAAAACACGTCAAAAAATCACTTCAAACGGTTTCATTTGTGTGTGATACTGCCTGATACAATTTATTCTTTCTTTTCTTCTTGGTCATTTCTTATGAGTTCCATTCCTAATTCTACTATTACCGGCAATGTCGACTTCGATCCCAGTCTTTCAGTTTTGTCTGACTTTCACAAAAAAAATCAGCTTTTCCCTTCTAAACTGTTTCTCCTGTTACCTTCTTCCATTCACAATCTTCTGAAGCTTCTCTTGGGAATAATCACCGGGATCAAAACTAAAAAATACGGCACAACGGACGCGTAAGGTTAGAATAATAATTGATTAACTTTTGAGAATACTTTGTGTATGTACCATTCAAATGAAGCAATCCTTCGCGCGCATGTATTAGGTGTATATGTATGAGTGCATATATAGATTAGAACACCCAGAGTTACTGTGGACCTCGTCCCGAGTCTTCCAAACAGGCAATCGACAATTTTTGACGAAATTGATTTTTTTTGCATATAGTAGGATATATCAAGAGCATCTTTTCGTATTGCCAATATTGACCAAAATAATATTCCATGACAGTTGAAGTTAAATTAGACAACCTATTTATGTAAAACACGATACAATATTATTCAAGACTATTTTTTAATTTTATTGAAGAATAATAGTATTTTATTCTAAACACGTTGTTTGTATGTTTATGTTATAATTAAAAATGATTTTTGTTCGAATCCTTGTACATTAATGTCAAGTCTAAAATACCAAATGACTTGGTAATAAGCTAAAGATTTTGGTTAAATACTTTTTTTTTTTCACTATTTTTTGGTGTGTTTCTACATACAGCATTTATATGGAGTTGTACATACGTATCCCCATATTTAATAATTCAAAAATTATTTTAAAAACAAAAGCACTTGTGTTGACACTACCCTTAAGTGGTCATCCTCCTTTAAATCTATGTGCATACTAATGTCACTTCGATTCCTTCGTCGTGCGCCTGTATGACGTTGTGCAGTAAGCTTACAAATGAATGGCAATACCACCTCATTTGCATCCATGGGACTTTTTATATGAACGTCTAACCAAAAGTATTGCACATGCAGAAAAAGATGTTCAAAATGCACAAAGATTTAAAATTGTCCCATCGTTCTTACCCACATATGACGCATTTGATGCCAAAGTTTGTTTCCAACAGATGTTATCCCAAAATCCCTATAGTGGCGAAGACTTGGTTTTGATTGCCATGTTCCCTAAATATGGCGGATTAAATGAGCTGGCGATTGATAACTTTGCCGAGTGCAGGCATGCAGGGATCCGCCAAAAATGTGTAATACCTTCTTTTTTATTTAATGCATGTAAATCCTGGGATACTTTCAATATTTTTTTTGTTGTCAAAAATCTTTAACGTTTACTTACAATTTTTACAAATTCGTGTAGGTCCTACATACTTTAAACGTTTTTTCTTTCAGAAAATGCCCTGAGGCTGGGCTGTCCTACTCTTCTTTCTTTCCATCGCATCTTATTATCCCCTTAAGACGGCACTGGTAAAAGAAAACACGTATCATCTTTTATTCTATATTTTTTTTCCATTTCAGGCGACATTCCTGTCTAAACTGTGATATTATTAGTTGCACCACATTTTACAGGGGCGTGTTCCGATCGTCTTTTGGGACCACCCTGATTTACCCGGAAGTAGTATCGATTTTGATATCAGATAAAGGCCGTATTTTTTTCTCATTGTCGTTTGAAATTTGAGCCCTTGATCCATTACATTCCCAATATATAAACAAAAACCGCCGTTTTAGTGTTAACCACTTTTTAATTAGCACAGTATTGAAGAGGGCTGTGCAACATGCATTAGTGCGTCTCCTCAAAACCGCAAGTTTTGTTTCCCATGGTCCCACGGTACTTGATGGGGTGTATGTGTGCAAGTGCCAGGCTCTCTTATCAGTAGAGAACACAATCACATAATCGGAACACCCACCTTTAAAAGATTGCGAAGTATCTAAACACATCTTGGTGTTGACGTTAAAATTTAACATGGCTGTAATTAAATTAGGAAACTGGCACATCACTTTTTTTTGATTAATTTATATGCATCCAAACAATGCCAACTTTTAACAAAGAGTAGCATTTTTTTTATTTTGTTTTTGGCATTTTAAGTGTTACAAAAACCTTTGCACTTGCTGTACACTATGTTCATTTCACGTCTTTGATTAAATCGAATGGATAAGTTGTGATATACAGGGCGAATTTTGGTCGTAGTTCACTCGGGTGATTGTTTCCCTTGCACTTTTGGCGAGATCAAAATAGGCTATACAACCTTATTTTTTGTTGTTCAATATTCCTCCCTTCTAATTGGTAACTGATCGCTAATTCCCTAAGTTAAGTAAGGCATAATAAATTATGCAAACCAAGAGAACGTATTCCCGAATGCCTTATTTGTTTTTAATGATGTTTTTATGAATTACACTGTGAATTTATTTGTACGTTTTCCCATATCTACCAGGCAAAATAAATTAACAACGAATATGCCTGATACCAGTTTGATAACCTTATCATACCTTAATAATCATACCTATTACCAAGAGCTGAGATGCATTATACAATACTTGTTATACTTTGATGAGTTGGGGCGTAGTTGAAAAACCTGTAATTCATCTTCCCAATTGAAGAATCCGTTGTATGAGGGAGGAGGTATTCTTCATTGTCACTGGCTGTTTTCATCTTTGACCGGATTCTCTTCTGATATTTCAAAAAGCTCTCATACACATCTTTGTTAACGGTGAATTCGATGCCATATACGGAGAAACATCTAACCTGAACGAATTATCATTGTACATTGTAAAACATTACAGCGAAATTTACAGGAAAAAATGTAAATGCTACAAAACGGCCATTTAAAATGCTGTATATATATACGAGCAAACAAACTGTTCAATTTTTCCAATCATTGTGAATCAAACAAAAAGAGGGGATTTTTTTGTACTTACAAGCGCACTGTTGCCTATTCAACAAAAATCACTTATTCGGAGTTACTCTTGCTCACCAGAAATTTTAATCCCCCGATTTTAAAATCCTTTAGATTATGTTTTTTTAGCAAGAACATGCAAAATTTCATCGAAGACCTAATTTAAAATCATTTTTTATTTTATATAGAATCTTAATTATACAGATAATTAACGAGAGGCAGTTTTTTAATGTCTTTAATATTCGCGGCCATACATTAATAAAATATCCATTTTTTTGCGTTGTTGGATGATATTGTTCATTCAATACGGTTAACCTTGACAAGAGACTTTCTTATAGACTTGTTAACCCAAGAATTGTCTCGCAAAACACACATAACAAAACACACGCACTCGCACACGTACACCCACACACACACACACGCACACACACACACAACACACACCACACATACATACATACATACATCATACATACATACATACATACAGACCATAAATACTACATACATACACAACTACACACAGTTCTAAATTTCAAGATTACAGAGGAAACCGTGACAAAACACCTTCTACTATAGCGTTAACGAGTGCGAATCTTTCGTATCATACCTTTTGTTTTACCACGCTTAACACGGAATTGAGCTGGGCCCTCACATTGTACTTACACATACTCAGCTAATGCAAAGGAATTTGCCAGTGAACAGCATAGTCCTTATGGTGTGCTTGACCTTAGCTTGTACCTGGCTATTTGTAGTAGGGCCAGGGTCATAGACAGGGCCACTCCAAATACGCTGTACTGAACAAATTGGGTGGATAATAATATTTTGATTAGGGCAATGCAGAGGGGTTAGAAAGTTTTATCAAGTTATAGAAATCTCATTGCTTTGATCACCTTCTAGTCTAAATGCAGCATAGACTATTATTATAAAATGTATTACGCCATTAGTTCTAACATTTTTATCCTTGATGAGTTCAAGGTAATTGAATTTAATGTGTAAGATAGTCTTAAGATAATCGACTATTCAGATTCATTATCACAAACCCTTTCTGAAAATACATTCAATTATCACTATTGTATCATTATCATTCCATAATACCAACATTAACAACAAAACTAAACAAAGGTTTTTTTCACAGAAAAGTGTTGAGGTATCAAACCATTAACTCATTACAATTATAATCTAAAACAACATGATTTGGAAACGGTACTTTTGTACTGGGCTCTATAAGGGTATGTGTGATAAACCATTAAAATTCACATTAAAAGCCAAGAATCGGTGGCAAATTCTATAATAGTTTTCTATGCTATAGTAGTAGTATGCCTACCGTTGTGTCTCGTTTCAATTTGTTGGGACAAATTTTAAGAAATATAACTCAACTGCCTTTGAAGTTTGTACATTTTAATGTACATGTAATTATAATTTCTGGTTGGATCATATGTAGTCCTATTTCTGTTTTTTTTTCTTGTTTACTCTCTACAATGCGACATTGTGAGTTTTCCTCAACTGATATAAGTTATTAATTTATTCCATGGAAGCCAGAGATAATATCGTGCTTTCAAAGATATCGAATATCTTTGTTGATTACAAATTTATGCGTCAGAATTTACTCCTAAAAGAAAAGTTGCAGTATGATATCACTGACACAAAAAGAGTGTAAGAGTACAACATTGTGATTATAATTTTATTATTTCTTCTAAATCTACTTAGGCCTCTTGCATCAAAAGTTTTATCTGGAACGAAAATTATAATTTGAATTTTTAAAAAAATGAGCTATCATGAGTTAAAACCCGGGGTTAGAACAACGACAGTTAACCATGTATGTACTGATAATGCGACACGTATACGGCAAGTACGACGGTGGTGTACGTATGTGAAGTTGAGTCGGTGTTTCTGTTGCAATACAGACTATATACGGGGGAAATTAATTCTGTAAATCAATAATTCAACAATGTGTTCTTACCTGTTAATGTTGGCTATAAAGGTATAATATCCAAACGTTTCCATGAACAGGGTTGAAAATGAAATTTTAACCAAATGAAAGCCACGTACGCGTGTACTTGCGATGCGAACTTCAAATTCTGAATGCTACTTGTTTTCCGTTAATACCATTTCGTCACGTGACGGAATACGACTTTTCCGTCTATAATATCCTTCATATTTAGTGAACAGTTCATAATCTGTACTTTTCTATTGCTTGCCTAACAATGAGAATTGTGTTGTTTTTTGACGAATAATAACTTGGCAGGGGCCAACGAAGGCAAACCACGATGACAATACGGCTATAACGACTGCAGAGCGGCACTTGCGGGGGCGCGGTGGTGATTACGATACGACGGTAATGAATAAAGACGATATTTTTGAACTGAAAAAAAAAATTTACTTACTCCAAAACAGGAGTCGGGAAGCGTTTTTTATAAACGTAATATAAACGTTTGAGTAGTAATTTTTACAATAGTGTAGACAAACGGTTGAAAAACGTGTTTTGTAAACGTTCATCAAAAAATATTTCCCCAAGCTTGGTAACGGATTGTTTTCGGAAGCGTTTTAAAAACGTTTTTAAAACGTTTCAAAACGCAAACCATTTTCAAACCAATTCGAAACGTTTTAAATACGTTTGGTGTTTCCCTTGGGTTCCACTCCCCTCTTCCCTTTTCCTTCCTTTATCCTTCCCTTCCCTTCTTGTTTATTTGTTATTCATTTATAAAATAATTCCATTACCTATTCATAAGGTAAGTTGGAATTTAATCGTTCATCCATTCATTATTCTTTTCCTTCATGCATTCATTATTCGTTAATATTTCTATATTTAGGGGTTTAAAATCAAATATGCATTTATCTTATGTTTATAACATGCTCTGCTATTTATTCACTGTATTTCTTTATTAATACACCTTTCACACCATTTGTTTCATTAATTTTCAGAAATTTCTCCCTTGAGTTCAATATTTTCTGCAGGTGGATATCTTTGCATATTTTGTGGCACCTTGAGTTTTCCCCCCATTGCCCTCCTCATTCCCCTCCCTCCCCCTCCCCATTCTTCCCCCTTCCATTCACCTCCTCTCCTCTCCTCCTCCTTTTCCCCTCGCCCCTCCCCTTCCTTCCCTTCCCTCCCCCCTCCCCACCCCTCTCCTCACTCTCCTCCCCCTCTCCTCCCCTTCCCTTCTCACCCTTCCCAATCCCCTCCCTCCCTCTCCCTCACCTTCTCTTCCTTCCCTCCCAATCCCCCTCCCCATTCTCTCCCCCCTCCATCCTTTCTTTCTTTTCTTATTTTTTTATTTATTCATAATAATGGAGGCAAGTTTGGGATTTAGTCATTCAGGTCATTCATACATTCATTTCTTCATTCATTTATTTTTTCTATATTTATGTTATACCACTATGCATTTATTTTATGTTATACACATCTCTCCTATTTATTTGCTGCATTTATTTATTTTATTATTTCACATTTCCTCAGTTTATTTTTCATTATTTTTTTCAGAAATGTCTTTTATTTGTTCATTAATGATCTATTTTGAATATAACAAAATTCCTTTGTAAAAACCCTTTTATTTCCCTTATTTTGAGTAATTTTGCAAATTCAACCTTACACGTGCCATTGAAAGTATGCAGTAACGACGGGTTCTTGCCCTCCACAATATGCCGGTCAAATGTTTTTCACTTTTCGACATCACCGCCCGCGATCCATGTATAGAGGTATAGTGGGTAAGGCATAAAAAACCAGGCTGTGAAAAAACTAGAAACCTAACCACATTTTGGCTCTTGTCCCTCCGTCTTTGTCATCAAAGTATCTCTAAGAATTTGTGAGTGCTTCTTCATCCTATTGCACGTAGGTCTTGTCAGATTCTTTCTGCCATGGTAACTTGAAAAATGTCAAATATTTTACTATATGGATACAATAACTGGTAAGGCTTGAAGCTACGTTTTTAACTGGTTCAACATGGCCGATTTCGAAATGATGTGGTATTTTAGGACCACAACGTTGAATAGGATGGGATCAAGTTCTATCAGTCCTGTGTGAGAGGGTCAAATGTTAGATAAAATGGCGCCTGCATTGGTTCTGGAATGTTAAAAGGTAAAGGTGAAGGTCCTGTAATTTAATAGCCCCAAGTTACATTCAAATTACCAAATTTGATGATCCATTTATCTTAATATCACAAGGCAGCCTCACTTATTAAATTGCACATATATTGGTCCTCCTTGTCTTCGATCGCATGTTTTACTATGCAGCTTTTACTTTAACATCACTGTGTAAAATAGCTTAGCTCAAATCGAAGTCCTTCATAAAGAAAATCACAACTTTGTTATAAAATTCCGGATCCGGATATTTTGTTATACATAGGCCTATAGTATCCTATGGTACTGTTATACAAAACGAAAAATCCGATTCATCTCAAACTGAATTGAGCATTTTAAGTCAATATCTTTGATTACAGTTGATTATTTTTAATTAATACACACAAAAATTATTTTTCGAAATCTCTGAGTCAGCCCTTAATAGCTTACGTGTGTGTTAAAGGTGCAACGAGAGATTTTGAGGCACCCAGATATTGTGCCATTTTAGTAATTTCATATATATATATTAGACATTCAATAGATTTCTTACCTTGTATTTGACTACAGAAATGTCTTAAAAGAGAGAAAAAGGTGATTTTGATTTGCTTATATTTCAATGTAAAACATAGGCTGAATTTCGTATTTGCTCCTATGAAATTAGAAATTTCATAATATTGGTACCAAAGAAACATTTCTCAGCTTAATCCTTTCAGCTGGGGATATTTTTGATGGAAAGCTTTACATCAGGACAAAAATCAGTACTTTCGATTATTTAGGGACACCTGATATGTGAAATCTCTCGTCAACTCCCGAGCAGGGGTGCAAAAAGTCATTTTTTCCTCAGGAGCAAGATTTTGGCCTGTCGATTCCCTCAATGTGACCGATCCCGTCCTCTTCTTCCTTCTTCTCCCCTTCTTAAAATGGACATAAACCAACCGCATGTGAAAGTTAAAGAACCAATGTAAATACGGTCTTTTGTTTGTTTTCATTACAAATAGTCATTAGTCATGTGCAGAATTTCCTGAGTGGGAGGGGCCACAAGAGGTATTTTCCATAAAATGACACCCAACATAAAGCAGGTGAGGTGCAGGGGCCCACCTTAAGACCCAACTTGGGCCCCTGAAAGGAACGCAGGCCTAGCCCCAGAAGGGGTCCAGGCTGGAGCCCCGGATACTTTTGTATTTAAGCTAGTCAAACCGTCAGTGACCTGTTTGAGAATACATAGTAAAAACCGTTTCTAGTCTTATTTGTCCTCTACCACTTCACCTCGGACCTCCCGATTCCTAAAAATGATGGACCATGCCATGGACCTGGTTGACCTCAAACATGCCCGTAACCTGGATTTGGTGATGCCCCCTCACCCCATGCCAAAATTAACCACTAAATAAAATACTTTGTGCATGCGAGTCGAGCAAAAAAAAGGGTTTTAATGTTTTTTTTTTTTCCCCAAAAAGGTCCACTTTGTGTTGTGAAGCTTGTTGACTCCATCACTGATGGTCACAACACTCGGTTAAAGTCATTTTTCGTGATTCCAGCACCTTCTATTTCATTCTTGCTCACTAGATATCCTTGAGAAAAGCGTAATTACCAACATTTGAAGTTGATCCCGATCTGCCTGTTTTGTGTTAGAGCAAATGCTTGTTCTTCTCACAGTCCAATTGCCATGTGCTGTAATTTCTGTCCGTTTACGGACAGAAATACAAAATTGAGAATTTCTTCTTAAAGACTGAATGAATTTACCACGTAAGATTATGTTACACGTGGGTTCGTAAGGCACCGGTTCAAGATGATATAAAAATATCAACTCTTTGGAGGGAAGGAGGGGGACACGGTTGTGTATGCACGAAATAGGTAGCAGGCCTACTTATATTTTCCAAAAACTTTGAGTGAGTGTGATGAAAAGTGATTCCAGGTTCCTCTGTTTCTTCTGTGAAAAAGAATTATTATTTTGTTGATTATTGTACGTGCCTTACCTGCTCTTTGGCTAAGTGTTAGCTTCAAAGTTAATGTTGACTTTTGGTTATGTGTTTAAGATTTGTATTCTCCTTCAGATTTGTGTGTTTCTAACTTTGGCTTCCTTCCACATAAGTGTTACAAAACCACTTTCAATTCCTCACATATTTGCGAGGTTAATCTCAAGCTCCTCTATTCATTCTTTATTTTTTCCGCATTTAATTTTTTAAAACATCGGCACTAGTTCCTCAGCATGGCCTGACTTATCTGAACAACGTAGAGCGTCAAAATTTTGACACCAATGCACTAATTACTGTCTGTGAATATCCACCAATACCAATGTTTACAAACCAATGTAATTCCCTTTTCCTCGGTTTCTTTTAATCACATTCTCATAGCCTCTTTTCCTTAGATTTTTTTCCTAGCGTTTATTTTCTACACTTTCCCTGTATTTCCTCACAATTTTCCCTAGATTTCCTTTCCTACCATTTCCCCTGGGTTCTTTTCCTATCATTTTCCTAGTTTTCTTTTCCTTGCACATTTTGCTAGTTTCCCCTCTCAATTTCAGCAAGGTTTTAATTCACTCATACTTTTTAGACATTTTCCACATTTTTCCTAGGTTACTTTCCCTCACTTTTCTAGCTTCGTCCTCACGTTCTCCTAGATCCTTTCTCATATTGCCCCAATTTTTTTTTCTTCACAAGTCTTACTAATAGGGTCTTTTCCTCAACATTTCCCTGGGTTTCTCTTCCTCACGTTTCCCCTAGATTTCCTTACCCGAGGTCATATCACCTGCCAAAACGGATGTTAAGAGAATCATTTGCCCATTTTATTCTTTTCCCTGTTTCACTATTTTTACTTTAGTCTTTTCCTCTTTGTACCTTTTCCCAGTTTTCTTTCCTTTTTGATTTTTTCCCTCAAGATTTTTTCCACTTTCATTTTGTACCATTTTGTCTTATTTCCTCATTTGAGCTCTAATTTTCCTGCTGAGAGGCGCTCCCAGCTCCCGAAATTTTTGCACCACTGCGAGTCCCGAGTAAACGTAGTTTTGTGCGTAACATTTGTTCATTCCAGATATAGTCACAACTGCATTACGGTCAGTTTGGGGAACGGTACAATGCAAGTTGTTGTTACAAAGTCACAGCAGGATTTATACTCCGGATTATATGAATCACGATCATCTTCCCAACTCACGACAAGAACCGTCCAAGTTATCAAAGCGAGTGAGCCTAACTTGCAATGAGCACGAGGGGGCGCTCAACAAGGCTAAGCACGGAAGTGCCAATCGCACAGTTTTTCACATTCGTTTCTGCGTACACTGTTGAACACTCATTGAAGGATATGAGGAGCGGTCATCTCCAAAAGCAATATGTGGTCATTTCTATAACGCGATCATCACGATTTTAACAATTGGTGTAAATCAGTGCCTAGAAAAAATCTATTAGGTCCGATTTTGATTCAACCAGTTTGCCGCGAACGAAACTACCTACCTTATCTAAATTTCAAAAAGAGGGATTGTTGGTTGCATAAAATTTACAAAGTCTTAACATTATAATAGTGGAAATGCCATTTCACACAGAGTGTCCTGCCACCATGAACTGTACGTTTGTCTCCCAGCACGGGCAACAATAGAATCCCCAACAATCCACGTGCGCATATTGAGGTTGAAAGAATGAAAAAAGAATAGAGTTGCACGGAACTAAAATTCGAAAAAATGTCACTTGAAATAACCCTGTAGTGATACCACAAAGGCCTTAACATGCTTAAAGAGATCGATTCAAAATTCAAAGACAGTAGTGTTAGAAAGAACCCCCCACCAAGAAACTAACCTAAAACATGCCCTATGCCCATAAAATGAAGCCAGAAAAAATGTGTTTGGCTAAAGCAAACAAGGGCGGGGACTATTAAATTAATTACATGAGCAATACAGCAATTAGAATATAAGTAATCAAATGACAAGGGACACAAAGGTTTAAACAGTCCTGCAAGCAACTGCCACAAGAACCAAGCAGGTGACTACCTGAAAAGTAAACATTGATTAGGGCAATTCCGGCGAAACCTGGAATAAGAAAAAATTTGTAAAAGAAAAGGCACAAATTTTTTTTTAATAATATGTAACAACTGTAAGCAAATGCACAGTTACTGGACAGGTGACTCCTGAAAGGGTTGAAAAAAAAATGAATACAACATGTTGAGCATCCACAGTGGGACTACTGGACTGCGAAATTTTAGTGGGAGCAAAAAAGGCAGATAACAGATAAATACAAGTTACAAGTACGGCCTTAAACAGGGTACAAGTTACGCGTTAATTATACCATGAAGTTGTTGAGGCCTAATTACATTGAAAAGCACGTTTTCCATTTACCCATTTCCTTTATTTGAACCTCTGAAACCCAGCCAAAGCAGCTGCTTGCTGTAGCTGCACCAATCCTAAAGCTACGAGAGCTGTAAAAATGGTAGTTTGAATACCAAGCAGTGAAATCCCATCCTTTAAAATTTGGTTGAATTTTTAAAGGAAGAAAGAGGGGCATTTCAAAAATGAATAACAAAGGTCCAGAATGCAGAGGACGGATCTGGTAAAAATTGTGAAAATATAGCATTAACTGGGTATAAGCACAAAATAGCTGAGCTTTCAATCTCGGCTTGACGGAGGAACCCCTGTGATCTGTTAGAAGATCTTAAGGTAATTTTCATAAGAATTTTACATACCCGGGTCTAAAATTGTTAACTCATCAACTGCCAAAACTCTCGAAAAACATGGACCGACTTCTGGTCAGTTGTGGTCGTAAATTCACCTTCCTTAAAAAACCAAAGAAAGAAAGCCAAAGAAAGGATGATTTGCACAATGGCTTACCTCATAAGAGGAGTTTACCAAAGACTAGCCAATAAGAGAGGGCTTAATTGGAAGCCTGGAATCAAAACGTGGGTTGAGTCTTTTGCAGACATCTTTTAATTTGGTAACCAAAAATTGTCTGTATGATCAACCCATCCGTTAATTTGTGGGCAAAGGCCAGGGCAAAAATATGCACATTGATAGAAGAAGGTTGCATACCCTTCCAAGGACAAAAAACGAACTGAATGCCAAACGTGATACTGAAAAATGGGCCAACTTATGCCCAATTGAAAAAGCTGCTAAAATTAGAAATTTGAATAAACATTTCCTGTACGAACCAGTCGCAGGCGATTACTAAGCATGTAACAATCGATGAGACCCATTTTCTAGAGATGCCAAAGAAAATATGGCCAATGCGTACTCTGGAGTCCGCTGATGGTGGCTTCCGAAAACGAAACCATTTGGACGCGTGACCAGAGCATCAGCTATGTTATTTTGTTTGCACGGCAATGTGCTTAGCACAAAGGCTTACATTAGGTTTTAAACATTGCAACACGAAAAATCTTACAAGCCTCATAATTTTGGGACACTTTGAAGACTGCCTATTATTATCGAAACCACCGCAACATTATAGAACGGACTACAAATTCTTTTACCCCGTAATTGATCCCCCATATCACGACTGCCGCTACAATGAAAAAAATCCAGCCAGCAATGGAAAAAGAATGGTAAAAAAAACAACCCACCATAAAAACAAAAAAAAACAAAAAAAAACCAAAAAAACAAAAAGAATATTAGGCCATCTGCCCCATGAAATCATTTCCATTAAAAAAACCACAAGAACCCAATTCCCCGCTAGCATAGTGAAAATAGTGAATATTCATGTTCGTCTACCCTGCTGATCTGGCGAAAAACGGCAGAGACATTGAATATGTTATAGAAATAATCCCCCATTTTTAAATCGCGTTTGCAACCCGCAGATAAATTTGATTTTAAACCAAGGCTTCATTGCCGATGTTAAAAAGATCTTCCTGGAGATACCCGCCCTTTACCACACACAAGATGAACAAGCCAAGCACAGATTGCAACTCCCTAACCGTACCTTTGATGACTTCAACAAATTTTGAACTTGGATGTTGATATCAACTAACTTGGTTAAAGGGAAATAGCAACCAATTGAGTGATGGAATCTATTCTAAACCAAATATGTGATTTAGATGACGGACCACCAGATTTATTCTTGAGCCATGGAACACCTAATTATTGCAAACGGAATCAAAAACTGAAAAACGTGAACATGATAATTATTGCATCAGCCGGGCATTATATCTATATGCCTGTCAGTGGAATATTGTAAATTAATCAGGAATAGTGCGTACACTTTTTTAGTTATCGTTTAGTCTGCATGTGTCCGTGGTTAACAACCCATTCTAAAAAAACAGTAGATTTTTTTCCAAAAAGACGCGGGTGAGCAGGACGCACCCCTTGGCCGGCAAGGCTTTTTATAACAAGATTATATTAAAATTTCAGTTTTTTTTTTTTGTTTTGTTTTTTGCCTAGAAGCCCTCAAAGTCGTCGGGATGAAACCGGAAGAAGTCTGAAGACAGATGGTTCTATCTGCTTTGACACACGCACTCTACCCAACTGCAACAACTAGTTTCACTGCGGTATCAAAACAAACGGCAGATGAACTTTGCAAACCTCAAATGCAATCCAATCAGTACTGAACGCCCATTTGGAAAAGACAAATGTTGGATAAGTCTAAATTTACCAGGTTCGGCCTTAGGTACTAACCTTATTGGGATATTTTTTTAAAATTAAATGTGATAGAGGCTATCATTGAAAAGGAAATGCTATTCGTTTAAGCTTTAATTCACTCTCTAGTTAAGCCAAAGCCCGCCGATCGAGGATATTAGATACAGACCTTAAGAATTTTTAGAATCTCCTCTAAGCCCGTTTCTGACCAAAGAACCCAATTTGAAACCACTAATTAAAACCATTTTTTAGAATTCATAGCAAGAAGTTTTATAAGGGTAATATCCAAATAAGGATAAGTACATCAAAAATGACGCGTACTTTGCAACAAACACAAATGACACGAGGAAATGGGAGAAGGGTGGAGAGGTTGGAATATTGACCTGAGATGTAGACCTAACTTATTCCCTGTTTTTAATACCAGCTGAAGCCCCAGACCACCTCTTTGCATTTGAGGCACCTGTGGGAATACATGCACTCACTCCGAGTACAAGAGCCTCTGTTGGAAATCGAAGAATGATGATTGCCCCATGAAAAACTTGACTGAAATCTTGAACCTTGTTGTTGACGAAACCCCTCGTGAAAACCAACCCTCTAGGTTACTGAATGGCCACCTCCATGGTAAACGCGCACATACAAGGACAATTACTCCCGTCTATAATTGCCCAGACCTGTGTGGTTGATTGTGGAGATTCTAAATTGTTGATCGATATGAGCGCCAACCCCAAGCACCGAATCTCGATGCTGCGGTACGAATGGTATGATAATAAATCTCTGGGGTGCGCCTCTAAATACAATGGAGCTTAACACCAAATAAAACTTAAATTAATTATTATAGAAAACGGTAAGATCAAAATGTGGTCCATTAGGGTGTTCCAGGACAGATGTAGCTGCCTTTCAAGAGGGTAAATCAACCCCAGTCACAGTGTCCCATTCGGTACATAAAAAAATAAAAAAAAAAAAAAAACACACCAAGCTATCTCAATCATGATAGCATTGATAACATTTTAACAAAATGTTATCTTGGATGACTATCATGATTGTCCTAACTATGTGCAGCAGGTTAAAGAATTTACCGGGAATTTACTAGATGAAGTGGTCTTGTCTTTATCTGAATGGGATAGCTTGGTGTTTTTTTTCACTAAATCCGAATACTTCCGCCTTACCGACATCACTCGCTTTGAAAGGCAGCAATCAAAAAGTCACGCTCTCTAATTTATACGCATACAACACTACATGTTTCTTTATTGTACATTGAAAGGTTTATGGTTTCCATCAAAGACAGATTAAATTAGTTGTTTCCGACCCATCTGACACACTTTTTTTCTGACACACTTATGAATTCGGAAATCTTAACGGAATAAACATGTGGTCTATTCCGCGAAGAATTTTCGAATTCACAAGGGTTGGTGTCAGAAAAAGCAGTGTGTTGTCATATGGGTCACCTAACGGAAATACCCGATTAAATCTTACGAACGAATGCTATTCGATTTTCAAACTCAATAGGTGAGGCATGCAAAACTTCGGCCTCAGTACACGCCACGTAGACGAAGGCCAAAGTTGAGATGGAAGGACAATATCAAAGAAATGTGGCCAGCCAGCTAGAATAGCTCGCAGACATAGGACATTTGTAACACATCGATTAAATCTGTAGACAGCTTGAGATGGACGTACCCTGTGAAACGTGATTCTTAAGTGCTGCAAACCGTGCATTAAGGAAAAGGGGTCGGGTCTTGGAAAAGGTTACACATGTTGAAAGGAATACCACGTTATAGACCGTATTCAATGTGATGTCAGCCACCAGACATGTTGGTGGACAAGATGCATATATTCCAGGACTACAATACATAGCTGTCAATCGATCCATGTTTAGCGATTGCACAGGGATCATTGACAGGTGAATGTATTGTAGTACTGGAATGCGTCTATCTTGTCCACCAACATGGCTGGCTATTGAATACGGTCTAACAGCATTCCAAAGAGGTTTAGTTTGTACTATCTTCAATCTAAAGTCTTGGGGCTAAAAACAGTAACAATCAATGAAAACTGTTCAATTTGTCGTACATGGGTCAAAGTTTAAAAGTTGCTCCGATTTGGTTAAAAATGGTGTAAATTATTGGTGGCGCCCATAGGAGTAAATTTAGGAATAGTTTTGATTGTCTTTAAAGCTTACTTACCAAAGTAGGGACAAAAAAGGTCAAGTCCCTTTAAACCTAACGTTTCGCTACTCCCTCAGTCGCTCTTCCCATTTAAACATTTTGTCTGCAGTCCGCAGAAGGTCGCCCGTACCGGGAGCATTTTTTCAGAGCCATTTTCGGTCTCTATTTGCTTTTAGTCAACGATAAACATTAATTGTTAACCCAGAAAACATGCAGTTTTCTGCCAATGCCAGCATCGCCCAACGCATTGTTTGGTATCAGAATTAGCCCCCATGCATCCTAGAGGGTCTCCGCATGAGCGCACACAAGGATACACCAATTACAGCCACGTATGAATGGCCAAGCAGTCCTAAAAACGCGTTTGATTCTACGCGTAACCTTACACGTCTAAGATGCCTAATAGCCGTTAACACGTCTATAATATAGCGATGAAACACTTGAATTGGCCGAATCCATGTTATGGATAAAGCTTGAAAAACCACATTCAGCCATCATCTTACACGTAATGCATGCACGACCCAATGAAATACAGTGATACTTCTTACACGTGTCGATGTGTGTCTGTTAGTGAGGACGGGGTATAGACCGCATTTGCCGCGGGATGTAGGAGACTCCTGATTATTAGACAGACTTTTGGCCAGTGAATTGCAATATTATTATCTTAAAAAAGATAAGCTAAAATTATTTTTAACAATGGTGAAAATTAAGTTAGAAAAAGGCGCATCAAAATTTTGATTGGAATTTTATTCCGTTTTATTACAAATTACGAAAAGTCCATAGCATTAGCATTTTGCCTCCTCCTTTAAGGTGGTATTGTTTAAATTTTAAAAAAAACCGCGGGGGGGGGGGGGGTGGGCTAAGAATAACTTTTTAGCTATGTCTTTCTTTTCAAGAGTTCACGACCCCCCCACACATGTGTTTCAATGTATGACGCGTACGAACATAGCGCAGTCGACGAGGAATCTCTCGTATTAGCGCAACACTAAAGACTTGTAAGAATGAACTCTACGACGCGTAAGATACATGTTCTCGTGTAAAGGTTACAATTTACAACCTTACACGTGTTTTGAACCACTTGGCCATATGCTTACACGCATAGGACGAATCTTAGACGTGTAAGGTGTAAGGTTGCATCTTAAACGTGTAAGGTTTCGCGTAGAATCTTAACGTTTGTGCCACTTGGTATTAATTAGCAGGACCTTATATTGGTGATACCACCACACGCCACCGGGGTGATAACTTTTTTATACACGCTTCCTTCCCTGGTAGATACATGGCTCAAAAGCGTCAATTACAACTTATCTGTCGACCTTGGTCACTGTTGTTTAGTAAAATTGTTCATGTCATTGCCTACCCAATCTAAAACCCCTTTGCAATATGTAGGCAAGCAAAGTTACTCTCACCCTAAGATTTTTCTGTCTCTCCTCTCTCCCTCTCCACCATCTCCTCTATCTCAATCTCTCTCTCTCATCTATCTATCTCCTTTAAATATCCTTTTGATTCCTACATGGAATAATGGTTCATGCACATGCGATTGAAACTACTCCGTGAACCGACACATAAACACAACACCACTTATGGAACAAACTAAAGATCGATGAAATCCTATGAACTTGAACGACATAACACGTTTTTCTTTTCTTTTTCTTACAAACTCTTAAAAATATGGTGTAGGAGGGAACATGGTTGATTAACTGATGGATAAAAATTTCACTCAGATTAGTGTCAACTATCATGACTATATTTTTTTTGGGTACAAGTTTTTTTTAAGTTTGGTGTACTTGAGTATAGTAATAAAAAAATAAATAAAAAACGGCCTTTTTTTCTGTCAGGTGAATCTCCCATCGTAGGCAACGATGCTTCCTTGGTCGGGTTTTGTTTCGTATTTTTTTAATTGGCACGGAATTGAACGACAGGAACCACTCTGAGACTTTGAGGTAGAAAGTTGTTACTCAAACCAAAGCAATTTTCTAACTCTATTTTCAAGTTTGACAATGGCCTAAAAAAAGTGTGAGTCTTTTGGTGATAAAGTGGCGACAAATCCCAAAGTCTTGGAAATTTGCAGAGCATAATCTTTGAAGATTAGGCCTATTGGAAATTCCGAATTGAAACTCTTGTTCATTTCATATCTTCAAAGACCGATTTCCTCTTGAGGTTTTACTGGACGTACATCGTGTTAAAATATTAAAATTTTTGACTCTGCAAATTTAAACATTCTCACGATGAGTTTTCGTAAAGCAAAATAATTTGTGTAATTAATACAAACCAACTCCCCACACGCCACTCAAACCCCTGCTCATACAGGACGCATGGCCACTGTGCGTGTGTGGTGTGTGAGCTGCACTTACAATAGATACATTCTGGGAGTATAAAGAGTATAAAGAGACATTTTTGAGAGTATTTTTATATTGTGGGAGTATTTTTCTTACTTGTGGGAGTATTTTCCTAGAGGTACTACGTTACTTTTTGATCCTATAAACGACTAACCCTTCTCTAGTATTGGAGGTTTATTCTGTAAAGAGCTAGAAAGAGATTTTTCTATTTTAGTAACTATATAGATGCCCTGCGGCACAATCCTCCTTGGCTAGAAGTAAGTAGTTTAGTAAAAAAAAAAAAAATGAAAAAAAGGTGTCTTTTTTTCTTTTTTATATTATTTTACTTCATAAAAAGTTGTCTTTTTAAGAGATAATTTTCAAAACTATTAGTTATGAATTCGTACCACCTAGTTTTTGAAATAGTGTTTTTCTTTAAAAATGTCAAAAAGTGCTTATTAAGAGGGTTTTTTAAGTAATACTCCGCACAATGTAGCTCTTGTGTGTGTGTAAATTTATATAGTTAACTTTTTTAACTATATAGTATAAGAATGGGGCCTTTACCCGCGTTTGACATTTGGTCCGGTTTTTCAGTTGGGGGAAAATTTGATGACATTTTGACGCCTTTTTAATTCTGACTCCAATGTTTGTCACAGAATCATGAAACAGGGGTTTTGAGATTCTGACCCTAAACACTCCATTGCTGAAACTCGCAGGAATCTCCCCTTAATTAGAGCTCTCAAGCAAAAATCCCATAATGCTTTACTGGTTCACACTGACCAGCCTTTGAGTTGCAATTATTTTGGCTTTTCTTTACCAGAAGGCCTACATTAGGCAAGGGTCGTCTTAGTATAATGTTGACCTCTACTCTGAGCGGCATTATAAATGAGGTCAACATGTACTGTATTTTGAAGAGCACAAACTTTCACACAAGAATACTCTTGATATAATGTGGATGATCAATATGCTGCCAATAGAATCTCAGGTCCGTATGCCCACAAAAAGTTAGACCAGGTTAAAGTTAGACCTGGTCTAAGGCAAAAAAATTAGTTTTTGCCTTAAATTGATTAGTTTTTTCGCACTTTCCTTTCTCTTCATAACGTACTATGCAAATTTGAAAGATGTAAAATCAAATTTCAAATAAATACAAACAACTCGCGTTTGTGTAAAGAAATGTATTTTTCTTGGTGGGACAAAATTACACTTAGACCAGGTCTTAAAAACATTCAGACCGGTGTGAAGCAGATATAGTCCGGCGGGACCACCCAAGTTCGGGGGTCCATAGACATAAAAACGGAATACGCGTGAAACTATGTTTTGCGTGAAGAGTCAGCTGAATGAGTGCCTATTCTTTACTGTTGTAGCCAGGACTATATTATTTCTACCACCGGTCCTAACTCTAAAGACTTTTGTGCATACGGACCTAAAACTTTAGAGATATTTGTTCATATTTGGCTTTATCTAGTGATAACATAACCTGGTTTCATATAGTAAATTAAAAAACTATATTGTTGCATAACAAAAACAAAATAAGTGGAGGTAAAACATTAAAAACTATGAGCTATATACCTGAATGCAATTCAATTGTGAAAAATGTTATATATAGGAAGTTGGGAATAACGACTTTCACCTCCAAAATAGTTGCTTCAAAAAGTTATTTTCTTCATTTGACCTACTGCGCGTCGGAAATATGATCTGCATATTAAATTAGCCATCCAAGTGACGGTAGGACCATGTGAAATGGTTTGTGCTCATCAGAGCCGTAGAGATTGTCTGTAAAAAACTACCGAAAGAAAATTAGCAATTTTTTCAAAAGGTTCTATAGATTCATACCAGTTGAGGTGATGTTCTCGAAGAGATCAAAATTTCTGGCACTCTGATGCAAAATATCCTAGAACCCCCTTCGTTTTTGGAGATATTTGCATCAATTTCCATTTTCCAAACACAACAAACAAAAAACAACAATACATACACGCATTCCTCTATGGGGCAATTGTATCGTTAAGTTCTCGTAGTACTAATTTAGATAAGATCTTTCGCAGTCGGGTTTCGCAGTCTTACACAGACTACATGTTGGTAAATACTTTCCGGACTGCCGTATACATTTGACCAGAGATCATAGGATTATTGCATTATCATACAAAAATTTGGTTTCACACTACCATTATGCCATTCACATGTTACGGGTTACTGGTTAGAATTTCTGCCAGTAAAAAACTGTAAGATGATGGTATTTTGTTTACAGTTGTACTATAACTACCATCTCTTATTGGGGTGAACTCCCCTACCCAGTGGCGTAAATTTCTTTCTTTTTACATGTGGTGGGGGGGTGGGGTTGATGTTTTTTGTTTTTTTGTAATTGGGGGGATGGGGGTTGATGGAAAGGTCCATTACTAGCGCATCATGAACTCCCCCATCCCCCGACATTCTTCTGCAGGGGAGGCGGCTATTTAATTCAGCTCACGTCAGTGTAAATAAGCATAGTAATTAGGTTAGGGGAAAACTTCGCTTGCTTTAGCCAATAGCTTTGGGGATTCCGTGTTTTAATAGCTTTCTTCAGTGTATCGCCTAAAGCAATACTAATTTTTTCTATTACAAATCTACAGTCCTGTACAAGGGGAGCATTTTACCTTCCTTTTCGCTCCTTCGTTTTGGAAGAATTAATCAAAAGTATCAAAACCATGTTTTACTGGTACGTACGGGGTACGCCGAAAAAGGTGAAGCTTTCTATCTGCATTGGCCTACATTAACGAGATGCATCCATACAGAATTTCGTTTCGCGCGGTTCTCGGCTTTCCCGCGGTTTTCGGCGCGGAGGTGTAACCTGAGGTAGGGTTGTTTGGTTCCGTTCGGAACCTTATCAACGTAACCTGTAACGTTGAAAACTTTGTCACCACCTTAGGGTCCCTGCCTGACTACCGACCACAGGCCCCTTTGCAACTATACCATGAGCCCCCTTTACTAGCTGCCCTTAAAAAGCCCAGGTCTTTCATTCAATCCGAACTTCAGACCCCTTTCACAACTGCCTGGGATCCCTTCCCAGATGTCACTGGAGTGTCCTTCCCAACTAACCCGCTACCCTTCTCATCTACCAAAGGTGGCCCGTTCCCAACTACCAGGTTCCCCTCCTCCTTTCAACTACACCAGGCACATTTCTACATTACCTTCACACCTATAGTCCCCAAATCCCCCACTACCAATATTTTTTTTTTTTTTTGTATTCAATTGATTCCGTCATGCGCTAATATGATATTGGGCAGCAGCGCTTTTTTGTTTGACGGAATATAAATGGCGATACCTCATTTGCATACCATGAAACTTCTACCCCGTTTCCTTCTCAACCTCCCAGAGTTTCCCTTTTCCCAACTACCCCCGGGTTCTCTTTCCATCAACGTCAGGGTTCCACATCATACAACAGTGTTTGTCAATCACTACACCCCCCTTCCCCCCAACACCAACCCTTCCCCCAACCAATTCAAGTTCTCATTATCACCAATTGAAAATGCAAAAAAATGAAAAAAAATATTATTTTTTTTTTAATTATTTTTTTTAATAAAAACTGTATATTTTTTTGTTTTTGAACCATTTTCTCCATTTTTTCTATATTTTATATATTTGTTTACACCTTATTTTTGTTGGGGGGGTCACTATTTGTCACATTTCTATTTTTTTTGATTTTTATTTGGTTTAAAAAAAACATTTTTCGTCTCTTCGTATTTTTTTTAAAATTATTGTCATTTTTTCATTTTTAATATTCAGTTTTTATTTCTTTAAATTAATTTGTATACTTTTTAGTTTTTAATATTTTTGTCAATATTTTGCCCATTTTAATGCTTCATTTTATCGTTTTCAACTTAATTTTGGTGTTCGTATTCGATATTTTTATTATTTCTTAATTGCTTTTTAAAACTTTTAATTACTTCTTAACGTTGTGCGTATTTATGCTCAAGTTTTCATTGTTTGATTTATTATTACTCTTTTTATTTTGATTCGTATTTTAATAAATACTAGCCTACCAACGGCCACACATCTTTCCTCAACAAACCCCTTTGCTTTTCGTATTTGTTCAAAGTGTATTTTTGGTTATTTTTTTTCATATGCTTCCAACTAAATTTTTATAATTGTTTTTTTTGATTTTATTTTTGCTTATTGTATTTATGTTCTAACAAACTCGATCTTGGGGTGTTAATGTAACACTTTTGTTTTCATACCAACTTCCAAATGTCTTTTTAATTACTTTAATATGGAACACCATCGTAACCCAGATGAGTTTTACGTTAGAACATTGTAAAACCCTTTGTTTTCATCAAGAGGGAAGAAACAATTGGCCACAATACTGGAATGAATTCCACCGAATATTAAGTTGTCTAAAAACATGTATCTTTTAAAATGCATAAAGATCATGCTGATATCGATACCTAGACCTACTAACTTAATTTTGTTGCAGGTGTTTGGTTGCTTCATTAACTGGGTCTAATCGCCTTACCCAACTTGTTGTTGCAACCTTTTTTTGTAGTTTTTATTTTGTAATTATTTATATTATTTTATGAACGGAGGTGCCATCGCCTGGCCACTTTGGCCTTTTGTCACCTCCGCTATAATAATTGGATTATTTTCTATCTCACTCCCTTTGTATTGTACTCATTACAAATGTCGATGATATGGAAATAAGAAGAAATTATTCTCAATTTATCTTTAGTTTTTATATTTTAAAGATTTTAATTTTTCTTATATTAGTTGCATTTTCATTTTAAGTACATTGCTTATTGCTGTATTTTCATTTAGTTGCATTTTTTGTTATTTTTTACTTTATTTTTTGTTTATTAATACTTTTGTTAATTAATTTTTATTTTTAAATTAATTTGCTTATATTATTAAAATTCAATAAAATTTTATTAATTTTTAATTTAATATGTTTTTCTTTTAAATTCTTATTGTTATTTGTCTTTTCTTTTTTGTTTGTTTGTCTTTTAATAAGCGTTTTCTTTTTTTTCACCTTATTCAATTAATTCTTTTGAATTATTCATTTGTATTTTATTTTATTTTAAAATTTATTTCTTGTTTCCATTGTAATGTTGTTTCATTTACTTATTCACAACTTCGTTATTCCACGTTAATCTGTGTAAGGTTTTTGTTAAAAAAAAGGTGGGGGAAGGGGGCGGGGAAAAAAGGAGAAAAAAGCAAATAACGGCCACACTTTTCTGGTAACAAACAGCTTCCAAAGAACAAAACATAACAACAATAAAAAAATCAAACTGCTTTTGACCGCTTTCCGAACCTGGACCAACGGGGTGAAAAATTCACGGTGGCATAAGCGCTTAAACCGCTGCGCCACTGAGGATCTAATCATAAGAAACTGTGTAACCTGTCCATTGTTCACAAGCTTATTGAAGACGATTGACACGACCACTCATAGCCAGAGAAGATAATATTTACCAGAATAAAAGCGAACAAATTACTCAAAAACACTACATCATGAACATTTTTTTTCCTATAGCCTATAAAGAATAAAACATTACATATCTCTAATGGATAATTTCACCATCAGTGAAAAATTATACAGGCCCTTATTTCCACAAATAACGTACACATCACCACGTTTAAGTGTAACCCTATTTACTAACAGGAACTTTTCCCACTTGACCGTTTCGGAGGACGTAAAACAAAACCTAAATTCTTTGAAAACCACTTGCCTGCACAATCGTCCCAAATTCCACCTTTTTGTTCACAACAAAACACACAAGCCTTTCGGCCCTGAGAAGACTTCACAACACATAACATATCCAATTTATAGCTCTAAACACCCTCCTTCTATCCAAAACGGTTGAAGAAGTGCAAATTTTTCCTCACAATACAGCAAAGACAGTAACCTCCACAATACGTTCACACTTACTGTCTTGTGACTGCATACATTTTTGGATTTTTTAAAAGTAGACCAATTCCCCAATATACAGACTAACGTTTGAATAATGAGTAGAATAGATAGGATCATAGGTGGTAACAAGCACTCATAGCTATTCATGACGAACTTCCAAACACCCCAAAACCCAAGCAATCATGTTACAGTATTCTGTCCTTGGCTATTCATACTGGTCACAAGGTGTGCATATAAGAATCAGAGATTGATTGCTGTGTGCGTGTTTGTCAACTGGAGTGTACCCTGGGGAAAAAATTGTTTTTAAGGGGGGCCACCTGCATCATGCCATACTGGTGTGTGCTTGTCTGCATGTAGGACTGGGACAGTCTCCACTTTGCAGATTTATCCCATTAATTTGAAACATGTGGGGCATCCCTACTACTGTAGGGACAAACTTTTGTAGGGGACGAACCAATTACACCTATTATCCCCCTTTGAACACAAAGGCCGAAAATCGGTGATCGATATGTCAATCAATTTCCTTGAAAGGGACATTACGAGTCACGTTTCAAATAGGCGGAACACAAACAAACTAATAAAAAAAAATTAGCTTGAACGTTGTCGCCAAAATATACTTCTGCAATTGGATATTTAGTTTCATTCTGAGAGTTTACTCAATAACTGGAGCTTCAGAAGATAACGCTTCCTCGTTGCATTCAGGAAAACCTTTAACCCAGTTTACTGTTGGTGGTTGGGTGGGTTGAAATAAAGTGGTTTAAAAATTAAAATGCAAAATTAAAAAAAAAAAAAAAGACTCCCTACACTACCAACCATACAAACACACACACTCATTTGGCCTATAGCTCCACATGAACGTAGCCCCATACGTGTTGTTCAGTACATAGTCCCAATCTTTGTCATTTTAAACGTACTGGTAGAGCAAATTAATTTATATATATTTATTTAGTTTATATGCGGTATATAATTTTTGAAGTAATTCTTTTGGTAGCGTACCCTGTGGCGTGTTTCAAAACATTTGAAAACATACCTATGTTTTGGAAACTTTGACTCCCACTTTTTTAGGGCGGAGCTCGACCCCTAGATCAAATATTGTTGATTGGCAGCTCCAAAATCTCCTCCCATACTCTGGATGACTATCGAACCCTTGGTAGTCCAGCCATTCTTCTTTTAATATTGGTCCATTAAGGTATAATCTGTTCGTCCCACCAAAATTCGTCCTACATAGGAATGCGGAACATGTGGGCCTTTAATTGGCCTGTACTTGATATGAATTACTTCTAATGTTTGCCAACCAATTACTCAAGGCTAAATAGTCCGATAATACCCCTTGTTTAGGTTGCTTGAAGCTGGGGCCTTGCGATATTGTTGGTCAACAATGTCTCACAATGACCCCGTTCAAAACCAGTTGAACTTTGATGTGGGCAAATACTGGATGAAGCGATGAACAACCGGAGCTATGCTGTATTAGTTACTAGGCCCTAATTCATAGCATTCAAATTGGCATCAATTTGCAGGCGTGCAAATGGACTCTAAAATGGGGGAATTAAAGGAAAAAAGTGCTGTTGTGAATCGGAAAAGGAACTCATAACGTGATTTTATTCGGATAGAGTTGAATATTCGCAAGAGAAAGAAGTAAGTTGGTTTGTATTGACAACACTTTTAAAAAGGTGTGATAAGTAAAAATACACCATTGAATACTAGGGGTAGTAGCTAAGTTGAATTAAACCAATGTCCAATTTAAATACCGTTTAGATTGTCTATTCTCGCCACATATTCCAAGCTTTTTTAAACAGAAATCACTGTCTTTTACACCAAGGTGGGTATAAAAGTACATTGATCAGAAACATTAACCGTAGTTCATTATTTTCACGCGCTGTATAACCATGGCTGTTTAAAACACGTGTGGCACTGCTAGCCTTACATTTATCAACAGTATATAACCTGACACTTAGAGGGGTCCGGGCTTAAGTTGAGGCTACCTATGGTATTTATTTGAAGTAAAAATTAAGTATAAGATTCTCTCTGTTTTATTTAATATGTCAAAATTTCATATTAAAGGGGCATTCGTGATCAACAGCCTCGTCCCCCCGACTACCTCAAAACAAGTTGAGATTTTTTAGATCATCTGAACGGTTGGCATAATTATAGTATATGTGAAAAAATCTTACGTGCATATTCGATCTACTCTAGAAGAAATTCACAATTTTATATTTCTGTCCGTAAAAGGACAGAAATAGGGGAGCACCATTTGGACTTCAAGGGGGGGGGGGGGGTGGAAGTTTTCTAAAAAAAAAAAAACTTCACCCACCATATGAGCAAAAAAAAAAACTTCCCACCCTTCCATTAAAAAAAAGTTTTACCCCCACCTTATTACGAAAAACACCGTCCTCAAGTAGGAAAAAAAATCCAGCCTGATGACTTGAAAGAAAAAAAAAACTTGCCTCAAAAAGCCAACGAAAAAAAAACTTGCCCTCACCCAAACTTCCAAACCCCCCCCCCCCCCCCCTTGAAGTCTAATGGTGCGTCCCTTACAACACAGTGGCCTATGGGCAGCGTGATATGAACAATCGCTAATAGCTCAAAACGGCATAGTCAGAATCAAATTAAATGTTGGAAAAAACCGTTTCTTGAGCAACGAGTGAACCATAACAAAAATGAAAGTGCTAGGATCACGAAATAACACCTTTAACAACTGGACACAAAAAAGGAACATTATCATTAGATGCACAGAGTTTTTAACACAAAATAAGAAAACAGTAACCATTAGTTTAACTAGCATGCTATGAGTAGTGTACGGATTTATTTACACCTATCACGTACATTTTGGGTAGGGTACGTATCGCCCACATCATCTTAAAATATAAAACCAAACAGCAGCACCTTATTCGTCAACATTCAAAATATTGGCGATAAGTTCAGTACAGTACAGCAAAAAATATATCAAAAATGAAACAGGAACATTGCTTCATCAAACATTTGTGACAAAACTCTATCTATAGGTATGTTCATAAGGCCTATTGGCTATCGTAGTAAAAATATCAAAATCGGAACGGAACCGTTGAGAAAAATGCGAGTACTTCACAATGCGAGTACCTAGATTGATTTTATTATGAGTACAATTTGAGGCAGACAAATTGAGCTCAAATGGGGCGAATGAACGATTTGCTGTTTGTGAATACGAAAAGGAATTACACAATAAAAGTGAGTTTATTCGTGATAAAGTGGAATATTAGAAGTAAGAGAGAGTAAATTTGGTTGGTATTGACCACATTTGGAAAAGCTGTGATTGGGTCCAATGACGAAATACTAAACGTGAACCCCCCACTGATACCAGGGTAAGTAAGCTCCAGTTGAATTAATCAAATGTCCAATTTAAATAACTGTTTAGACTGTCTATTCTTTCTCGCATCTCCAAGCTTTTTAAAACAGCCCCAAGGAATACACCAAGTGGGTACTAAAACCCCTTCAACATTGAGGCAAGGGTTCAATATGGTCCGAATGGGCAAGTTTCTGGGCCCCAATGGCAGCCCATGTGGCGCCCATGTTCGGGAACCATGATGGTCCCCAGTGGGTTATCTACTGGGGCCGTAGATGGTCTTTATGGGGCCTTAGGAGGCCAAGTACCAAATCACATGCTGTAACGGCTAATTATATGCTGTAATTAAAAAAAAAGAGTTCAAGTACAGTGGAATTGTTTTATTCATTCAACTATTCATTAGGCATCACTAGCATCTCATACTAACATGGTGAACAAATATGTTTACTTACCTGGTTGGATTCGAACCGGGGATCTCATGAGCTTAAGTCTAATGCTCATCCAGTCGACCACTTGTATTACTGACAAGTTGGATCAAATTAGATATTAAAGGATTGTTGAAGGTAAAGATTAAACTTGTACGTTATGGCCCATATCGACAGGGATGAGTCTAGTTGACCTATTAAATAAAGTTAGAATTATTTGATCCAAAAAGAATGGAAAATAAACATTTACCCACAAAACTGGGCTCAAAATGGGCAGCCCTGGAATGGCCCCATCCTTGCCATATTTGAAAAAACTACAATGGCCCATTTAGGAAACCCAGTAACGCCCATTAAGAATCATCATTGACCCAATTGAAAACCCACAATGGCCCCATTTGGGAAACCCATTAAGCCAAGTAAAGAAACCCATATTGACCAGTGAAAACCTAAAAATGGCCCCCATTTAGGGACACCCATTAAAGCCCAAGTAAAGAAACTCAACATTGACTCATTGAAAACCTACAATGGCCCCATTTAGAAACACCCATAAAGCCCAAGTAAGAAGCATTCAGTTACCCATGAAACAACTATACACTGGCCCCAGTTGGAAAGCCCATGTAATTCCCATGCCCACGTAAGCCCCTGTAACCCACGTGAAAACCCACGTGGGCCCCAACTGACCATTATTTTGGGTAAAACCAATGATGTGTAGCCCAGATTAAACCACATGTGACCAACACAAGTAAGCCCAAGAAACACCCATAATGGGTTGCCTACATGGTGCCCATCAGGAATAGCCACATGATACCCATGTCAACCATGCCCCATACAAAACCCACATGGGCCCCATGAGGCATAAACCATCATGGGTTACCCATGTACAACCAACATGGGCCCCCTTCGGAATAGGCCCACAAAAAACCCATGCCCACTATAGCCCAGCTTACCCACACAAACCCAATGGCCCAGCACGGCTGTTGGAGGGGAAGATACATTGATCAGACAATCTAGGCCAGTTCGTTCGCTCACGCGCGGTTTTATCGGATGTAACACGTGCGCACGTACTTAGGGCATTACATTTATTCAACATAGCCTGGCACTTTTGAGGTGTCCGGGCTTAAGTTGAAAACATTAATATGGGTTTTCTTTTTGAAGGTAAAAATCAAGTATCCGATTCTCTCTGTTTTATTTCCGTTTGATGATTTCAGGAACCAGACGGACGGATTTATTGTCTTATTTTGGTGACGGAATAGCAAAGCAAAGTATGGAAGAGAGCTGATCCAAGGGTTCGACCGTTTTATGTATGTAATGTGACATAAACCAGTTTGGTATATTGTGTTAAATGTTAATGTATGTGATGTTGTATCGCACATCGAAAGAAAAATTCTGATAGAGATGCCTTACTTTCAAGACACGAGTACTAATAGCAATTTCTGGCTGGTGACACAAGCATAAAGTGTCAAACTTTAGGCCAGTCAAAATAAGACAAAAATAATGATTGTTTAATTTCAAGAAAAGTTAATTTCTTCAAAATTGTACTAAGAAAATCTCTAAGAACAACATAATAAAGGTCTATTTTGGAAGGAGACAGTTATACAGAGGTCATGAATTTGACAAAGATTCAAATGTTGAATGTATTACCAGCGTATCATTCACGTTTCAGGGTTAACCTCGTATACCTGAGCCATTTTTTTTAACAAAACTCCGAAGGATAGCTTAGAGTTTCTCTTCCATGGTACCAACACATAAGTACTAACATTTTCCCCCATTGATGACGTTACCATGACGTCAATGTTGAGGGAAAGTACGAAAATAATGAATATAGGGGGGAAATTTGATATTTCGCATTTTAGCGACTCAAACACCTATATAGCTCTAAAATGATGTCATTAATAAAACTAGTCAGTTCCCACGAGTAGAGTCAAAACCGCATGAAAATCTGTTTTTCCAACTTTTGGCGAAAAATTGAATTTTCCCATGTGTGTGTCTATGGAAAATGGCAGTTTTGCTGACATGCGGAAATTTATGGACGGTCATTGTGACGTAATGCTAGGCATGTTGTACTTATTTTGTATCAATGGAAAGAGGAGGACCATATCTATCTATGGGTACCAAAATCAAGTGTCTGTGATGGTTCTGTGTTGTGTTAGGCATGTTGGTACATATCTTCCGGAGGGGGGGGGGGGTTACCACCCCCACTATCGATCACTTGGATCCCCTGTATCTTCCTATACCCGGTGGATGTTTGTTTTTGGAATTAAAAAGGGGCGGAAACATGTCAATTGAATCAATTACCATTAAATAATTTGGCACACAAAAAGGGGGTTTTAGCAAGCCGGGGAAAAACCTGAAGGGGGGGGTGGTAACCACCCCCTTTCGGTAGGACGAGGGTTTTTAAAAGTATAGTTGTCCAATTGCAAGTTGTAGTTCCAATAGTTATAAGGCAAAATACGTTAAAGGTACTATGGGTAAATTTTTCAGTTTCATCAGTTGTCGCATGGAAATGGTTACCAAAAATGTTCTGTTTAATTGTGCATTAGTCAAAAATAGGTGGCCACTGTCATGAAAATCGTTGCCGCATTAGATAGGCCTATGCCTGGATCAACAGGGTCTATGGAATCACAAGCTTACTATGACTTCTCATATTGAGCTTATTTTGATGTCAAACTTGAAAATCACGGAGAGGACCCCGCCTTGGGTGAGGGGAAATTGCCCTCGATCTACAAGAAAAAATACGCAACCTTTTTGCGGTGATCGTCAGATTTTCCCTAGGAACGTTAGGGACACACATAATCTTATTTAGTATGACCTTACGTGAACAATTTAAAACCATTTAAAACCAATTCGGACACTCGGAAATAAGACGTTATAGAGAGATAAACATAGACCGTTGTGCTACTCAACCCCACATCTTGCAGGTACTGGCCATTTTCCCTATTCACTGAGGCACACAGTGGCATTCAATAGGCCTATGACCTGTCACGCGTACTATGTGCCTTACGCATAGGACATGAGAAAACTCCGCGTTGCGAGGAAAGTGCTAAGGAAGTGTCTCGTAGAAAGCTCTAATTGTAGAATATAGGATCATCAATAAAAATGTGAATTATATGATAGAACATCAGAAACTCGAAAATGGGTAATTATAGAGTGGTATTTTGGTAGGGTACAATGGTAACTCTATGGCAAAAATCACCAGTGATGGCTGTGCAGATTCAAGAGAGTGCCATGGACAAACGGGTTAGACCGATACTCTTCGTAGAAGTGACAACCAAAGATAACTCTGATTTTCTATAAGGTGGTGTTATTTGGTTGACATACGGTTACTGAAAAATACCCGGAACGACCATTTCTAACAAGGCTTCCAACATGTGTAACAACAGGCTAATAGCCAATGTTCAGGCACACAGTGTGTGGGTAAATCACTAATCCATAGCATGTCATGATCAGTGATTGGAGGGTGCCCTGTGAAGGGGGAATCATTTAAATATGATCAAACTTTGAATAATTCATTCAAATGATCGTTTGGGGGGGCAAAAGGTCGAGGCCGTTTTACAGGGACACTAACGCACTATGACCTCCAGGATGTGGTTTGACGTCTGTCGGGTATGAAGAAGGTCGCAAGCGCAAAAAAAACAAAAAAAAAAAAAAAAAAAAAAAAAAAAAAAAAGCAAAAAAAACAAAAAAAAAAAAAAAAAAAAAAACAAAAAAAACACCGATTTTTTTTAAAAAAAAAAAAAAAAAAAAAAAAAAAACAAAACAGCAAAAAAAAAAAAAAAAAAAACCAAAAAAAAAAAAGTTTGAATCCGACCGCTAGCCTTTTTAGAGGCTTGGCGTATGGCCGGACTCTATAAAGCGATGCAAATTAAATAATCCTTGCTAACCAAAAAAAAAGAACTACGTATAGTCCTATTTATTTATAACACTTCCCAATTGCAACCTGTGCAAACGTTACCTACTTTTCTAAAGATTCTCGGAAAGAGTCCATATGTACCTCCTTTAAAATTGTACAGGAAAAACAAATTTTATTTAGGCCTTTACACACAAATACCCCTAACCCTAAGGCCAAAAATAAAAAGAATTTGTTTACATGTAAGAACTTTGAGAGGGGCATATGGAACTCTTGCCCACATCTCCACCGTATGGATTTGAGACAAGCTTTTTTGTCAAATCCCGGTTAAAAATATTCGACTAATTTGCCACTCTGCCTAATGTGAAGTACGAACTTATTTTTTTTTTTTTTTTTTTTTTTTTTTTTTTTGGGCGGGGGCGGGGGGGGAGTCCCCACTGCTCATTATTAAATCTTACACACGCGATAGCCTACCAATATCAACGCCCTACGCGTTCTGTAATCCCCCATGTCACTATAAACTTCACAGACTTACCATGTCTTCCAACTTTCTGCATCTTTCTCTCATTTCTCCTCCCCCCTACCCACTCACCACTTCCCTTGTCGCGGGGCGGAGGGGGGCCTGGGGAATTCTCTTTCACCCACCTTGATCTCACACTTCCATCTCCGCTGGAAGGGTGCGCATGTACCACATGATAATCCCGTCCTAGCTTGCCCTACCCCTCATAAAGCCAATCCTTGTCCCCCAATAGCCGGTCACTCAAGCCACCCGCGACTCCTACCTCGGGTCCTACCCAAATTCCACGTTCCTCTCCGACCCGACCCCTTCCGGTATGTTCGCCCCTCCCTGGCCCGCTTGACCTCGATGCACCGCCTACACCGTAGGCATCTTTCCTAGGAGGCACCACCCATCTAAATACACCAGCCACTAGTTCTCTACCCCCACCCACCCCCCGATCCCCCCCACTCCCAATCAGAATTCGAGCAATTCGTGCGACAAGCATCTTTCTTCACATGAGACTTCTTCCCAATCCTCCCCTTTCCAACGCCCGACCCCCCCCTCCCGTAGAATCTTTTAAAACGGCATAACTTGCGTCGCAACTATTCGTTAGAACCGATCCCACTCCAACTTAACCCGCTACCTCCGCATCGACGCCCAGTTGAGGGAGTGCTGTCCGACCCCAAATATTGACAAATTCCTCAACGATACTGTCAAAAAAAAAACTCAAGGGAGGGGGGTGGGGGGGGGGGGGGGGTGGGGGGGGGGGTAAGGACCCGCTCCTAGTATCCCCTTACCACAACCTATCACTTTCAACAAGCCCTAAACGCCCACGGTAGCTTCCTCCTGTGTCATTCATCCCCCACGACCTCACTTCGCCTTCTACCACCGAATACATCCCTTTACAGGTTTTTACTAAACAACCATGTGCAAACTAATCTTCTGTAGCACAGAAAATTCACCCCAACAAAAGCCTCCCCAGCCCGCCGCGCGTTCTTTCCCAACCCCCCACCGCTTCTCCCTCATAAGGCCCCGCATTCCCCTACCAATTCAACGCATATCCATCCCGTACCTCATACTAATCATCAACACACAAATCTTCACTTCAACGACGCCCGACCGCTCCCTCCGTATCCTATCCCCATCCTAATACCCTCCATTGTGCAGTTCCCCCAAGTCCGCTTTTTAGCCTGTAATCCGTCCCAATCTCCTCAGCACTTTAGATCTCGTCCGCCAATCTCTCATTGCTTTCATACGCCCTTTTCCTCCCACGACCCCTTACCCCCTCATCGGTCTCTACATCCGCACCTCAATTTCCTCAATCAATCTCACACATACCACAATTTCTTGTCACCCGCCACCACACGCATATCTCTCCACACTCCTAGATCCCTACACGTATCGTTCGCTAATTTTTTTCTTTTTTGCCTGCTGACCCTACTTGTATCGTCGAGTACTAGCGCATCAATACTCGGCCCACACGCGCCCAGACGCCATATTCAAGATGGCCTCAACCGATCCCCAGTACTGCCAGTACTCCGTCTGATATGATGGCACGCCACCATTTCCAACCCACCCGCCAGATCATCAACGAAGGGCCCCTCCTCGCCTCGGTTTCGTGAGTTCCATGTACTCTAATCGGGTTCTCCGCTGCCGGCTGTTCCACTGAGTTCGAAGGTGACCGCTGTACCTTTCCGGCGCTATCTTGTTCATACGTTTGTCAGCGCATTTGATAAGGCTACGATATATATGCAGCAAGCACAAGTATTTTCAGACTGTGACCATCGTAATCGAAACAGACTAGGGCTGTGATGTGAAAAGTCACCTCCTTGGGACTCCATTGTCAAGCTGTATTAATCATAACATGTATTGGGTACAACTAAACTATAATTTAAACATCTATCTGTTTTTTTTTTTAAAAAAAACTTTTGAATAATTTTTAAGTGAAGTGTCAATAAGATCAGTAACAGTATGTGTACGTGTGTACTTATTTTGACATACATAAATAGTGCAAATCATTGCTAGAATTTCTAACAAGGTCTGACAAAATGTTTAAAAAGAAACCTCTCAACAGGATGAACGTATAACGGTTAAAGGTGCGACGAGAGGTTTTGAGGCACACAGACATTGTGTCATAACAGTAATATATAGATTATACACTCAAATAGTTTCTTACCTTGTATTTGGCGGCAGAAATGTCTTAAAAGACAGAAAAAAGGTATTTTGATTTGCTTACATTTCAATATAAAAAACATAGACTCAATTTCGCATTTGCTCCTATACGAAATTAGAAATTTCACAAATTTGGCCCAAAGAAACAGTTCTCAGATTAAAGGGTTAGCAGCGCTAATGCGAGAGAATCGACAAATGTGGACATGGGCATTTTTTGACTTATAAATCAGGGATAAGTGTGTACAATTCCATATTAATGCTTTAAGTAGAAAAAAACCACCCCAAATAGTGAAAAAATGAAGTAGTTGAGGAAATCTGTCATACGTCTCCGGAAAGAGACAAACAGCGGACGGCGTCTCAAATTGCCACTAAACAGCTGATTGTGGTTGACACCAGTACACAATGAACAAGATCAATAATGCTTGTGGTTGAGGCAAAACTGTATTGATCATGGTGCACAATATTCACGCTGAAAATCTGTGATATTCACCCGGGAAAGGCTTTTTTGATCTCAAGTCGGAATTTAGATACGCAACGTATAGAAATTTACAGAAATAGATCAAAAGTACCGCCGTGTCTTAATACACGGATTTCAAGCCAACCACTTGCAGGTTATGTTAGCCTATCTCATGCCAGTAACAAACATACAAAAATTATGAATTTGATGATTTTTCGATGTTTCGGATAGCAAATCGCTGCTATCCCTGTACCATTCAGATGGGGATATTTTTGATGGAAAATCTTTAAATCGGGCAAAAATCAGTAATTTCGATTTGTTTAGGGACACTGAGATGTAAATCTTTCGTTGCACCTTTAATCACACAACTTAGTATACGGTCAAGTCTTATTTTGAACATTTGAACAAGTGCCATTAGTTTGCAAACTACAACAAATTCTCAATTTTTGCAAGATATTCATAACTTTAAAATCTTTTTTCTCCAAATTTTTCATTCATGCAGCGGTAAATGCAGACCCTACCTACCAGTCTTAAAGGTGATGAATGCTATGGGGTTGGATTTGACTGTGCAAGTAAGGTAAAAAAAAAGTTCCCATAGTTCTGTTGCTGCGACTAATGACGTCAGAAATCAACTGGGATGGTCCAAATCTCTTCGTCGACCGTCGGGACCCTTTAGACTTGATACAGCATCAGGGGTGGCGTAATGGAGGGGGGGGGGGCACAAAACCAAGCTTACTCACAAAATACAAGTAGTGCATTGTTGCCGCCTAAAGTCATCCAACGAACCTCAACCGCGAGCACAGCAGGTATAGACCATAGACACACTCCACCCCTGAGCTTCCCTCAATGCCCCTTGCACATGACCTCAACGGCAAACCCCCATAGCCGCCAACATCAATCCCATATACAGCCAAAGAGGAGAATCGGGAGAGGCTAGAGAAATTTCTGCTAACTCGCATTATCCATGTTCAACACATGTAATCACACCACTGCCAATGGTGCAGAGCCCACCCCCTCCGTCTCATGGTCGACACAATTCACAGTCAAATCAGGTGCATATAACACAACCCCAATCCGTTGTGGCCTTTGCTTGGATGGAGGACGAGTCTATTTTGATGTCCATGTAATTAGGACAAAATTTTTGATTTAAATCTCCGGCAAATTAAAATGTGCCTATTAAAACCGGATGTCTTGTAGCCTTATAATGTCTTCGTTTTGGTTTATGTTATAAATATAATCTTCTTACAATGGCCAGTGCCTCTTAAATGCATTTTCACGATGCTTGAATATGCTCATGCCAGGATATATAAATATGGACTTTTTAAAAACTAGTCCTAACCATATTCTTCAACGTCCCTAAGTCTGACTCAGAGATTTAGGAACTATGATTTTTTTGTGTAATAATGAAAAAAATAGTACACTAGAAATAAAGATAGTAACCTTAAAAGGCCACAATCCGAAATTTTGAGATGAATCGGATTTTCATTTTGATGCCGTAAACATTTAGGTTGTAGTATTACGTTCCCCATAGGATACTGTGTATAACAAAAATTCCGGATCCGGAATTTTATAAAAAAAGGTGATTTTCTTATGAAGGAATTCGAGGTACGCTTAGCAATTTCACACAGTGATTGTATCATGGACAAGCAGTATGTACATGCCCAAAAACACGATTTTTTGGAAATTGAGGGCGCCCTCCTCAGGAAATCTCTGAGTCGGCCTTAATGCCATGTTGGCCACTTTTCAAAGTGGACCAAAACAATCGCGGAGAAACCCTGCTTTGTTAGGATAGGGAAATTGTCCTAGATCTAACAAGAAAAAATAACGCTACCTCCTTTTTGCGGTGATCGTCATTTTGGTAGTCATTTTCCAAAAAGGACGTTAGGAATGTAGTCGCCATTAGTGCTCAAAAGATTAAATTAAAGAACCAATGCGAGTCATGCTACATTTTAAAGGTTTATTCTGAGAAACGTTAGCAAAGTAGTGGAAAATTCAATCCTTATGGTTATTTCGCGTTTGACCTTTATCATGTTGTTAGCTGTTGTTCATCCGACGTCTGGGAGTTATATTAATAATTAAAAAAAAAGACCTTTCAAGGTCTATCAGCAGTCCTCACTGTTTGACTATATAGCACTTATCTATAGATACATTTCTCTTTATTTTATTAGATTAGAATGTTTTCATACTCAACAATTTGTTATCAGTGTATACCCTTGTGTTATGAAATTGGGGTAGAATCCTGCAAATCATTTATTATCGAAAATACGGTTACATTTTTGGAGGTCATCTTGATATATTTGCAGGGGGTATGGTTTGTAAAAGGGAAAACATAAAGTACAAAAAAATGTCCGTAAAATTACCTACTCTATAAATTGAATTATTCCATATTTTTCCCTTAAAAGATCTGGAATTTGTTCCTTAAAGCATGGTTTATGCTAATTAGTGTGATTACAGCCAATTTTACCCACCCAAACACCTACAAATAATAGGACGGACACACAATCTATTATATGACCCACAACCATATACGGTACAGCCATCCAAACTCACGTTTAAGTTCTGTTTATTTTACGGAACAAAAAAGTGTTTCCAGACACTTTTGTTCGTTCTGTAAAATGAACAGAACTTTAACGTGAGTTTGAATAGATGAACACGGTTGAGTAGGGTTATAAGTGAGAATTCTATTCTCGAAGTTTGGGGAAAAAGGTTTGAAGATTTTTTTCTATAGATCGAAGGGTGCTAAATCAGAATTTCTGGGTCCAATCTCTTGGAAGTACAGCTGTGGGGAACATTGTAAAATAAGGCCTTAATAATCCTTAAATACAATGGTGTATATTTAAACATAATTTGACTTGATTTAAAATTTACCCGTTTTAAATTTACTCCCTTATTTAATGGTCCAAAAATTCTGATTCAGTACGCTTCAAACTATAGAAAAACATCTTCAAGCCTCCTTCCCCAGGCTTCGAGAATAGGATTCTCATTTATAACCCTACTAGACAGGTACATCCCAGGTCATAACTAATCTAGTTTCCTACCACATAGCCACTAGATTTTTTATGGTGCATAAACTATATTGTTTAAAATAAGCTTTGGGGCCACCCTGATTTTTGACTTAAAAAAACAAAATGGCGGCCTAAATATCAAAATGCATATTTCCGTCGTAAAATGCGCACAAAAACACAGAATTCCCCCTTTTAATATACAAAGGCACAGATCTTTACCTTGATAAATGAAAAAAAAAATCGAATTTTTAAAATCCGTAACCTACAACATTCAAAATGGTCGCCATGAACGCTCTTTCTAGCTATACATGGCCATAAATGTTCACGTTTTGCAAAGAAAGGATTTTGATGATTACCAGGAGATTTATTAGTATATCCCTTAAATTTCTAAATGCCATTTTTGCCACTTTTAAAAAATCACGGAGCGGACCTCTGTCTTGTGTTTAGGGGGAAATTGCTAGATTTAACAAGACAATAACGCTACCTTCCTTTTTGCGGTGATCGTCAGATTGGTAGTCATTTTCTTCTTGGGATGTAAGGGATAAATAAACCTGGGCTTGATATTATGAATACCATCAATGCTGTGCACATCCTAAGAAAAGTTCAAGTCAGGGTGCGGCCACAGCCAGCCATGGTTTTCAATCTCTTTTTCTATAGGGTTACGTGATACAACTGAAAATCTTCTTTGGTACATCAAAAAGAGGAAATTCTGAGTTTGTGTGTGTGTTTAACGACGACAATACACGTATTGGATTATAAGACAAAATTTATATTTTGCCCGCCATTTTGATTTTTGGCTGCCATTTTGAGGCAAAATGATAGCTACAAATGCTTTGTCGTAGCAGTTCAATAACAAGTTAATAATGCATCATTTAAATTATGATCATATCTTGAACAATAAACTTATAAGTATGCTTATTTGTATATAACGTTTGTGACGGCCATTTTGAATTTTTGGGTCACGTGATCAAACAATGGAAATCTAAAGATTATCGAGACAATGAACTATGCCTCTGTACAATAAAAGAGGGAAATTTCAATTTTTTTGTGCATTTTACAGCCGAAATATACCTTTTTAGCCAAAAAATGATTCAATATTGGTATTTTGGCAGCCATTTTGATTTTATTTTCGGCTGAATTTCGAGGCAAAATTATAGCCATGTAGATTTTGCGATAAAAGCTCAACAATAATTTAATAAAGCATTTTCTAAATTACGAATATAATCTGAAAATTACTTTTATAACCATGTATAGCTAGAAAGAGCGTTTATGGCGGCCAATTTGAATTTTGTAGGTTACGGATTTAAAAAAAAAAATCGATTTTTTTTCATTTGTCACGGTCAAGATCTGTGCCTTTGTATATTAAAAGGGAGAATTCTGTGTTTTTGTGCGCATTTTACGACAGAAATATGCATTTTTAGCCAAAATTGATGTTTTAGTCGCCATTTTTTTTTAAGTCAAAAATTAGGGTGGCCCCAAAGCTTATTTTAAACAATATAGTTTATGCAACATAAAAAAACTAGTGGCTATGTGGTAGGAAACTAGATTAGTTATGACCTGGAATGTACCTGTCTATACCAGTTCTGAGTGATAAGAATATTCACGTAGAAGTGTCCTACCATCATTGACCATGTGGAGGTAATTGGGTGGGTGAAATTGGTTGTAATTAGCATTAACTATATGCTTTACGGAGCAAATTCCATATTTTTTAGGGAAAATACGGAATATTTCAATTTACTCTTTTGGGTGATGAGCTGTCTAATAAAGCGCAATCCTATATCATGCACTTAATATGTTAATTAGGATGACAGGCTGTAAGACCTAATACATATTAATTAACTCGTGGGGACTTAAGATTTTTTTTTTAAAACGTCCCCACGAGGTATTAAGTATCCGTACGTACGTACAATATGCTATGTTGTACATTAGTGCTTACGTATTTCCCGGGCGTATTTCCAGCCGAAAAGTCGACATCTTCGATGGATCAAAGAAACCCAGAGGACTAAATTGTTCGAATGAATTTCTTTTGATCACTGTTGGAGTTTATATACACCTGTGCGAAGCTACTGGAATAATCCTCTTCGGTCTGTTTCTTCATATATTATTTTGTTTGTTTTTCCAGACTGAGATGGAAAGCATCTTGAGTTTAGGGGTGGATCCTTCCCGTATTGTTTATTCTCACACAAGAAAACAAGACTCATATCTAGCCTACGCCTCCAGAAATGGTATTGACCTCATGACATTTGACGATGAAAATGAGCTGCACAAACTAAAACGCCTGTTTCCGAAAGCAAGGTAAATTTTAAAAACTTACTATAATATACTTTTTGCCCCATGAACTGCAGGAAAGGGTCAATACGAATAGGGTCTATGAGCTTGGTATTCTCTTCACGGGTTATTTTACACAGCGCAATTTAGTAAACCAAAATCATTTTTGGGTTGTTTGTCCTTGCACTTGGTCAACGCGTACTTCCTATTCCAGAAAAAATACAGAACTACTCCAAGTGGGGCATGGCCCGATTGGCCTTTATCGGGTGGGGCCACTCAACGTGATTATTTTATAGCTAAGGTGTGCGGCCCCGATTTCGGAACTGAAGGGGCACTCAACAATACAATTTCTTTAAAATTGAATCCCTTCGTAATTCAGCATAATATTATAACTTATTTCTTTTGCCATTATTTATTGACCATACCAAAACACACCTGTGTGTTTCTGACAAAATAGTTTGAGAGAACATTGCTTTTCAAAGTCATGTGTAAAATTGCCCAAATTCCGCATTGACTTGACATGCAAAATTCAAAATCCAAGGAACCATATTAATAATTCATTTGACATCAAAATGCTTGCCAAATTTGTTTTGAGCAGCCCCAATGGCCATAGAATCTACTCGTTTTCAAAACGAGATGGTCATATGCCACCCCGATATTGGTCCTTTCTTGCCGTTGGTTGGATAAACAGTTGTGAGCGCCGTCGCTAGTGCTATCGGCAAACCACCTCGCTTTCTTGAGGCAGTTTGCGGCGAAGCCAGCCACCAATGACGGCATTCACGGCGGTTTTGCCCCATCAACGTCAGGAAATGGCCAATTAGGAAACGGTCTATACATTTGTTGCCGCCAAAGTGTCATTGTTTTTGAAGATATGTGTTATTCATACATGATATTAATCAGAAAATATTTATAACATTAAGGTTTCCAATTTTTTTTCACGGAAGGCTACTTCTTAGGTTTGCCATATATGATCCAGCAGCAGTCTACAACATGGGTATCAAGTTTGGTTGTAGACGGGAAGACACGTCGAAATTACTCCGGCTTGCCAAAGATTTACAACTTAATGTCGTCGGTATTCAGTAAGTAGGAAAAATATTACGTATTGTAAGTAATCATTGATAAAATATAAATGGCGCTATGGAACTTCGAAAAGAGTGCAATTTCAAACCTTTAGAAGAATAGTGTCAAATTTACTCTTGATAATTTGAAAAATAACATATTTTATCATTTTGTAAATTATCAAGAAAAAAAAAATAGATCAAAATTGTTCTTTGAAAAGTGCGAAGTTTCACTCTTTTCGGAGTGTACCCTATAGTAACTCTAGAAGAGTTAAATTCACTCTTTTGCATTTAGAGAGAAAGGTTAATGACAGCGAACCAGCTTACATAAATGTATCCTTTTTGACTAGAGCCAATTGGCAGTTTATCTATAGCGCTATAATCTAAGACATTTAAAAACATTTGGTTAACTCGATATCAACCAAGGAGAAAGAGTACTGTTTAAGGTGGGTGGCCCAATTTTTTGACAGTCTCGCACCCTTTCCTCAGTATTTTAAGTGGAAGAAATCGGCCTCATTCTTCCACTTAAAATAAAGTTATATCGCCGGGTTCGATTCAACGTAGAGAGAGCACCGCTTCAAAAAACCATACCATTATTTTCTAATCATAGAAGCTTATAAACATTTTAAACAAGTCACTGATTTGTAACTTACGAAATACCAGTATTTACATTTGTGAATGAAAAAAATGAACTTTTGATTGGAAACTTGTTTGTTTTTCTTGATAGTTTTCATATAGGTCCCGGAAGTAAGAAACCGTCTAACTACCATAAAGCGATTGCTTACGCACGTGAATTGTTTGACTTGGCGGAAGGTATGGGATTCAAATTAACAATCTTAGACATTGGTGGAGGTTTTCCTGGACTTGCACTTTCAACAGGGATATTTCATAAGGTAAAAATATAATTTTGTCGATGTTTCAAGGCTTTTGTCATAAAATTATTGGATTAATAACGCATTGCTACGCGTGGTAAAACAAACAATATAGCTTTTGGCAATGCATAATTGTCTTATCAGTTATCCCAAAGCTTTGTGGAAGGAAACACATAGTTATCCAATCAACGTAAGACTTACAGAGCAGACACCATAGAATGGCTATATTGCAGGAAAAAATAACATGATACACCAGATTCCACTGCTGTCTGGACTAGCTCTCATTTATGTGAATGTTTTGAAGAGCAACGGAGGAGCTACACAAAGGCCCAACGCCAGTCTGTACAGTTGGGTAATGATTTCAATTTTAATCCCTTTGTTATGGATCAGTCATTATGTACGCCAGGGGAATGGAGGAATTCATTTTTTAGACGAAAATAAAAACGCGTCCCCCTTTCGCTTAAAAATTTCGCATTCCCTTGTTTTTTTTAATGAAATTTCTTTATTTAAAAGTTCATTTTACTCTCTCTCGCTCTCCTTGATTTTCATGTCCCCACCCTGCTCATTAAATTGTTTCATCTTTCCAACAAATCATCCATTCCCTCTGGCGTAAATAATGAACCCTCCCTTACCTATTAGATATAATGGTCCAGCTTTGGCACTTGCCCAAAATGATGATGGAATGTACTATAAGCAGTCAATAGTAGTAATGATAAAAATCAGATCATTGCGTCAATTAGCAAACAGGAAAAATCGTTAGAATTTTTTCTGGATATTAATATTGTATTTGCAAGCCATCATTCGTGTAAATAACATTCTTTGTTTTTAAAGACTTTTAATATCACGACTTGCGATCTTCTATCGCTGAAATTCACAATTGATGAATTTCTATCGTAGCATAATGTTCCCGTATATCATAAGCTCCTGATCTCAATGACAATGCGGATTCTCTCAACATCAATAACGTTTTTAGTTCTCGTGTAAACTATTAAATGCCAAAAGGAGTGACATAAATTAAAACAGAACCTTTGTTGTTATCGTAAAAACAACAATAACAACAACAACACTATATATACAAAAGAGACACGATTAAAATGTCCTCCTCTTTTGTCAGGTCACCATGCATGACTCGTCGGAAGAGTTCGACTGGTTCATTCACCTTGAATTTCCAAATCACGAATTCTATGAAGGTATACGCAACAAAATCGAATTACGAGCAAGTAGAAGCAATGTTGGCACAATTAAGCCTGGTAGTGATTAATGTAATCTTAACCAAGCCCAAACCAAAGTCTCAAGAGTGACCATATCCAATGAATTACATCTATACGTTACGGCGTATCAGGGATTGACCTACACCTACGCGAAAGAACGGAGATGTCCGATAACAAGAATTGGTTTCCTGGGATTATTGTGTAAACACAAAAGAGCGATTTTCTTGAAATGTACTGTAAATGTGATTTATTTTCAATACTCTATTATAAATGGCAGTATGCCGAGGCCGTGAACGCGGGACTTGCCGAGCATTTCCCAGAGGGCAGCAACGTTGAAGTCATTGCTGAGCCTGGAACATATTACATGGAATCTGCCGGAACAGTAGTTGCTAATGTTATAGGGAAACGCAGGAGAACATTCGAGGACAGAGACGACATTTCAACTCAAAATGGTTAGCTAGTGCGTTTTTTTCTTGATAGAGATGGAGAGAGAGGGATGAGTGGGAGAGAGAGAGCGAGAGAGAGAGAGAAGAGGGGAAGAGAGAGAGAGGAGGGGAGAGAGAGGGGAACAGAGATCAATGCGAAAAGGGAAACATTATGTTTGGTCATGCTAAGTTAATGTTCAATATCAAATAGATTTGTTTAAGAGGTTGGCTTTAGATCGAATTTACCGAGTACCCGATCAACCAATTACCCTGATTTACAACGTTACATACGGCTACGTGGTTGCCCGATTTGATTTGTAAATCAGTGCTTGAAAATAGAGTTTTTTACTTAAACCCACAATCATTGTGAATGTTTCTACTGTATTATATCATTTTCATCTAGGAACTAGTGATGTACCGGAAATGACTGAAAGTACGAATATTCACTTTGATTACTACCTCAACGATGGCCTGTATACATCTCTCTTGGACCATCTTTATGAACCACCCACTTCTCCCGTACCATTGAAGGTAATCATAGATTGACAGTAATTTGAAGTTTATTATAAAAGTGTGAAAGAGTACCTTGTTTAGGATGGAAGAAGCTTATCCTGGACCTCATCCCGAGTAGCTCTAAATAACCATAAACTGCTTTCAAAACTTCAAAGCTCAGAGTAACACGCTGATTTAAAAGTTATTTCAGGTTGCCCAGTAGTGATCATCAAAATTATTTGTTCGCGGAGTCAAACTCTGTTCTTTATAACCATTATAAGCAAATGGATTGTTAGCAAAATGTTTGTGTCAGAAACACTCAAAACACTTTAAGAATTTTTAAACTTAATGGCACTATCAGTGATTTGCCAAATCAGAAAATCGAAAAAATCATCAAAAATCAGATTTTTGCATGTCTGTAACAAGCATAGGTATCCTACAATACCCAACAAATGATAGGACCAGAAGCAACCTAATAAGGACGAAATCGGATATTTTAGTCATTAGTGTCCGAACGGACACTAACTACAACATGTAATTCAATGGAGATTTGTATCTTTGAACACTGCCGTTTTCTTCCTTTTCTGTCAATTCTTCAGCTAGAAAAGTAAGTTATGAGAATTTTACAGGCTTATTCTTCACTTGTAAAGCTATTCCTGCCAATTTCAAATACGTTGGCTCTTTTGGATAAATCACTGATAGTGTCTTTAAGATACCATGCGTACAGGATGGGAATAGGAGTAGAGACGATGGAAGGGGTCAAATATATTTGGTAGGAAGAGAAAGGGGAGACGTTGAGGATGATTGACGATGGTAAGAATATTATCATGATTAGTATTTGAGTCGAGAATAGCATGTAGAAAAAAAAAAAAAAAAAAAATTATCCTGGACCTCATCCCGAGTAGCTCTAAATAACCATAAACTGCTTTCAAAACTTCAAAGCTCAGAGTAACACGCTGATTTAAAAGTTATTTCAGGTTGCCCAGTAGTGATCATCAAAATTATTTGTTCGCGGAGTCAAACTCTGTTCTTTATAACCATTATAAGCAAATGGATTGTTAGCAAAATGTTTGTGTCAGAAACACTCAAAACACTTTAAGAATTTTTAAACTTAAGATACCATGCGTACAGGATGGGAATATAGGAGTAGAGACGATGGAAGGGGTCAAATATATTTGGTAGGAAGAGAAAGGGGAGACGTTGAGGATGATTGACGATGGTAAGAATATTATCATGATTAGTATTTGAGTCGAGAATAGCATGTAGTTATTATTTAGGATGTTAAGGAATAGTGTTTGCACGGAGCTAATCAGTGATTTGGGAAAGTTCGTGGTTATTAAGGTTTGAGTCTGAGAGGAATATGTTAGTGTCGTTGGCAAAAAGAAATACGTTTGAGTGTGTTAGATATGTGGGTGATATCGTTCATGTAAATGATGAAAAAAGGATTGGTCCCAAAATGGAGCCTTGAGGAACTTCCACTGTATTTTGTACTCTTGGTGATTGTCTGGAATAAGCGTACACAGATTGATTGCATTTTGTAAGGCATAGAACACTCACAGCACTCCTTGGAGTAGCAACCAATCTCAACCAAGCAGTGTCGTGCATGTACATATATAGACTCTTCGAGACTCTTCGAAGGTTAAGGACGGAGATCGGTCTACTAGTGATGTCGTGAGGGTCTTTACTTTTGAAGATGGAAATGATCTTAGTAGATTTGAAATTATTAGAGTAGCTGTTATGATATGTAAGTGTAGCTGTTATGATGTGGTCGAATGTTTTTGTTGGCAATACCATGGTCTATGTAATCTGCAACAGAACTTCTATCAGGTTTTAGTATAAGTGGCCAATCTTGAACATTTCCTTTCATCGAGAGTAATAAGATGGAAGAATATTGAATTTTGCATGCTGTTAGGAAGATGGGCATGTAATAGGAAATGGATTTCATATGACACACTGTCACCCATATAGCTTAAAGGTGCACTGCATGATTACAGCATATCGTGTTCTCCTGACACTCATAGAGAAATATGGTGAATCTTGCTAGCTGTTAATCTTTAAAATGAAATGGAGAAAAATGATACAATACATATACTTTATAACCACGCAGTGCATCTTTGCGCTATGTGGCTGACAATCTTTGAAATGAAACCGGACATGAATAGGCATAAATCATGCAATGCACTTATAAGTTATTATGTTGGTGATAGTCAATCGTGCAGTGTGCCTTTAATATCGTAGAGTCTTGCAACCCGGAACGATTAAAGGAATATCAAGGTTTCCGAAAGTAAACTTAATGAAAATCTTAAAACAAATTTCATCCCCATTTCAGGAGACATCTGGACTCACCCATTATTCAGGTACCATCTATGGCTATTCCTGTTGCGGGACAGATGTCATTATGAGAAACTGCTGTCTGCCTGAACTGCACCAGGGAGACTGGGTCTTCTTTGAAGGTCTGGCCATTGTTTATTGTGATTTGGTAAAATTTTAAAACACCTAGAATGTTACCTTTTTATGGGATGTTACGTATTTCTAACGATTAAATGAAGAGCCCCAAAAAGGACGATATTCAAACAACTGAAAATGAGCCCATACAACATAGATTTAATTTTAAAAAATACGGATCGTGTGAAAATTATGTGAGAAATTAATGTGCCCTATTTGACTGTTACGTGATGACAATGGCATCACTGTAGTCTGTAACCATTCATTGTGCACCTGGGATGATCTTTGGCCACATGATCAGTTATTTACATACCATTGCCTTTGTTGTTTACTGTAGACAATCATATTGAACAATACACAATACTTCAGCTGTACGTAGCAGTCATGGGAGAAAATACCTGCAATGAAATTTAGTGTGTTATTTTGAGTAGAAGTGGAAATTGCGTTTACTCCAAAAGAAAAAAGATAAAAGTGGCTGTCGTATTGGTTCATTCAAGTATCATTTAATACTTTCTGTTCGTTGAACCCTTCTTTAAAATCTCACACTTATACACTGTACAAAATGTTTTTTAACCCGTCTGCTGTGTAAAATCTTAATCAAGATTTGTCTCACCCATACAGTTCCCCCCCTTTACAATCATTTTTTGCAGTGTTAAACCGTTAAATATCCAATTATCATTTATGAAGTATTATATAGCAAAAGTGAACAATGAATCCAAATATTTTGATTCTCAGATAAAGGAGACTACTCGTATTTGGTCACAAATTTCAACGGGTTCAAACGACCATTCTGTTACTATGCGATACCTGACAACTGCGGGTAAGTATTGTGTACAGATGTCTTATCTGCATGCACCATATGCAACCATCATCTATTGCTGGATGAATGCCTCAGTATAATAGTTGTCGATCCTTGCTTGCTTTATACAATTGACTTCAATCCAGTAATGTTACAGCACATCTCTCCATCTCTTTCGTTGTTTTTCCATTTTGCTTTCACGGTCCTCCCTCAGTTTCCAAACATTAGCTGTTGAGCTCCTTCTTCCACCCTCTCGTCTGGAAATATGGCCAGCCCAGATTCATGTTCTATTATATCGTGTTGATTCATTGTTGTCTTCCGTCAGAGCCGTCGCTAGACATTTTGTCGGGGGGGGGGGTGTAAACTGAAGAAATTTTATTGCCGCAGTAAGAGTCCTTGGAAGCGTAGTGAGCGTATAACAATGCAACTAACGGCGTGTGGTTCGGGACCAAGGATCATTAAAAACTTTCCTAATTTGAGACCATTTCGTGTTGATCGTTTCAACCAAACTGCACACCGCAATTGCCTTGACACAAGGGCGCAAACCGGAAAGCTGTGAACCGGTGGAGTCCAGGGGTCCGCTTTAGGCCCGCTGGTGGGGTGCAGGAGCAGAGCCCCATGCCAGGGGTCCAGGGAGCAAAGCCTCCGGAAGCTCTTGGATCTGAACTATTCAGAACCTTCAAGATGGCAACATTTTGAGGGGTAAATAGTAACCAATTCAAAGAAAAGACTGTTTTCTAACTTTGCTCACTAAGACGGGCAGTATATAAGCGTGTACTGCCGAAGGGGAACTACACAGAGCGAGTACCAATGTCTTTAACGGGTAGGGTGCAGGAGCAGAGCCCCTGGTAGACCAAACTAGGGGGAATGGCCCATGGACCCTCTCCCATTTGTCCATGCCACTGCCACGCTCGTGATTTCTTAAATTTATTTTTACCCATTTTGATCACAATGTACTTTTGGCACATTAATTATTCATGATTTTCGTTGGCTAGACTTGAAACAAAACTAGTTGGCTCGAGGGGAAGCCATTTTAAATATGTGATATTTGGATTTATGCTAGGTCTCGAGTTCAATCTTACGCGTTTTGAGGCCGTTCTCTTTTTCTTTTCTCTCTTTCTTTTCTCTCTTTCTTTTCTCTCTTTCTTTTCTCTTTCTCTCTTTCTTCCTTTTCTTTCCTCTCTTCTCCTTCTTGAGGATCGCTGGGGGATGTTCCACCCCACACCCCCAATGGCGACGGCCCTGCTTCCGTGGCTACAGAGGACAGGATGTTAACTACAGGAATTTTTGATAAGCGAGCCCTTCAATTCATTATTGTGCATGCATACAGTCACAATTATACACACTTCATTTACCGTCACCTATCAATTTCAGCTCTAAAATGTGCCTGTGCCTTTTTTAGTTCAAGACAGTTGCATTTTTGACATGCCAGTGTGTACTTTCCTATGTCGTGTATCTATAGAGCTTTAAGGGTGCTGATTTTCAGAAGGGAAGTACAACCGCATAATTACTGTCCGTGATTCAATTTGAATGTACCTCTTAAGATCATGACCGGTGTGGCAGGAGATATGGTCCTCCGGCTCATAGTCCACCTACAACGGTGAAGAATAGGGCACTCGATTCAGTTGACTCTTCATGGAACATTAGTTTCACGCTTTATTCCACGCTTTATTCCAATGTCTATGGAGTCCGGTCTATGGCTCTGGGCGGACCATATTTCCTTTTACATTGGCATATGTTAAAATTAATCGTAGTAACTGCTCTTTGAAGTGAACTAGTTCCCAATGCAACCCTAAATATACGAGCAAACCAGACGCATTCTTTAATCGGAATGACGTTTTCGTTATGGACCGCTCTATTTTAGAGTACGCCCAATTAAAAACGTTCATCACGGTAGAAGTTCCTTTTACTAAAGTGAACGTGTAATATTCTTTTGCATTTTTTTTCAGAATTATACGTTGCCTCATTGACGGCAAAGAAGACGACCACACAATGTCCAACGGTGTTAATGCTTTGATACCAGAAGATCTTTTCAACTTCAAAGAGATTCATAAGGTTTTTTCAGGACTCTGAGCCATTTCGACTTTGTTTTCTTATGGAAAGTTTCTGGGTCTTAAATACAATAAAACTTAATTTGGTTCTCACTACCTGGATCGATAGAACAAAAAAAAAAAAAAAAAAAAAAAAATGCTTCGGAGCCTATTCATTTTACACACATTGCACTGCTACAGGTTATTGTATACGGAAGTGCTTCTACCGTGATGCGAGTACGCCCCATTAAAAACGTTCATCACGGTAGAAGTTCCTTTTACTAAAGTGAACGTGTAATATTCTTTTGCATTTTTTTTCAGAATTATACGTTGCCTCATTGACGGCAAAGAAGACGACCACACAATGTCCAACGGTGTTAATGCTTTGATACCAGAAGATCTTTTCAACTTCAAAGAGATTCATAAGGTTTTTTCAGGACTCTGAGCCATTTCGACTTTGTTTTCTTATGGAAAGTTTCTGGGTCTTAAATACAATAAAACTTAATTTGGTTCTCACTACCTGGATCGATAGAACAAAAAATCCCATTTCGTGGCACTTTCTTTATTAGGTGATCGAATCACAGAAAGCATTTGATCTGATTGACAACAGGGATGGTTAGATGCTATTAGTATAAGTTATGCGTGTACATGTACAAAAAAGTGGATTTTGTTTTTTTTGGATCAGGTCATGAAAAAAAATAATTCCACTTTCAAGTAGAAGTACGTGGCTTGCGCATGGCATATAATCCTCCCTAATTTGTGGTGGGAATTTGTCATATACGGCACACGGAAAAAAGTTAAACTGCAAAGTTTTGATTTTCAGGACATGCAAATGATTTTTCCCCTGGCATAAAAACTACTACTTATTCCATTCCTTAATGGTGGTATTACAAATTAGGAAAATGCAATGAAATCAAAGATGCAACGAGAGATTTTGGGCATCCATATATTGTGTCATATGTAGTGATTTCATATAGATAAGACCCCCACAAATAGCGATTTTGATTTGCTTTATAATTTCAATATAAAACATCTATAGGCTGAATTTAGTATTTGCTCCGATAGTAAATTAGTAATTGCGCAATTTCTTTACCAAAGCAATGATTCTCAGCTTAATCATTTCACATCGAGCTATTTTTTGATAGAAAGCTTTACGTTGGTGCCAAAAATCAGAATTTTCACATTTTTAGGGACACCCGTTATGTGAAATCTCTCGTTGCACCTTTAAGTAATGGTAGGATAATAGATATCGTATGAATGGTAGATTTAGACGACGCGGATGTGATCGCCTTATTCTGTAATGGTCATGGTATTTTAGATTAAAGATAAAAGATCTTTTATTACAAACACCTTCCAACAATTTGCCACTGGTTTTTGCTAACGTGTTGGAGGATAATTGATGTATTGCCCAGTTTCCACATTTACTGCAATGGTGAGAATTGAGAAAACTTCATCATACTTGTCATCTTGTTTTTTGAACGTGAGTAAGCATGCGTTCTGATACTCAAACTAGAACTACTCCTCCTTTACTGCTCCTTTTTCCAGTGCAATAATGGCCGGTTGTATGATTTGAAATGACTGCTTGTTTTTTCTGCTTTAGGTGTCGCTTGACCATTATACCATTGCAAAAATACCATATTTCATATGGTACCTCCATTTTTTCCGATATTGAACAGTTGAAATTTGGTAGATTTGTATAACTAATACTCCCTAGATGATTCAGCTAGGTAAATACGTACGCTATTTATTTTAGAGAGGGCGGATTTTGAAAAAAAAATATATAAACGTACGATAAAAATCACCTTTGTACCCCCAAAATTGGTAAATATCACTTGCTACGGGCCTGGGATAGGTAGGTAAAATAAGTGTGTAGGCACTATGAGTTACAATTGCTTATCCACCAAGGACACAGTTCGGTGGGTTGTACTTGTACATACATTGACATGAACTGACCTCGTGTGATCTGGGTATCAAATGTCATACCCCAAAACCAGGGGATGTATTTTCTAAATACACTGGTGAATGGAAGGTACTGAACTGTGCCAAGGGAAGTGAGATTTTACTAGCTTATCGTGAGGACGGTGAACGATGAGCATGCTTACATATTCGCATACACATGACAAAGATAGAAACATAGAACTGTACACCTTTTAGGTACGCACTCGGCGAAGCGATTTTGTTGCTTTCTGGGGTGATAATCCTTAAACACACAACAGATTTTGTGAAGTGATATGGTCAATCTAGATCTTTTAACCCATCTACCCATTGACTTTGTTTAAAAGCCCTTAGAAACGAACTTGAAATTGGTCTGAAAGCTACGAAACGCTTGCTGAATGTCATTAGCAACTAGCAAGTCAAGATCAGTGGAAATAGCAATAGAAAAGTTATCTTTTTAACAATGCATATAATATCTAATTCTCACTATTCTCGTTTAATATGGACTATCGTTTATATTTAATATTTAATTATCTATCGAGATCATCTGAACATGTTGAACTCCAGATTTTATTTCCTCTGGTTAGCCCGATTCAATTACTGCCGCGTCCTATTTGTATATGTTTGTGTGTGTCACGCAGTGTTTCAATTCCGTTTTTGTACTTTGTTACTATAATATATAATTTTTTCAGTGATAAGTGCAATGATATATTATCAGTATCTACTCTTATCTATATTATTTTTCTTATCAAAGCATAGAATTCATAAGTTCTTATCATCACTTGTAAGCATGACACAGCCTTGGGAGAAAAAAAGAATTTGCTTATGGTGACATCTGTCTGATCCTATCTCAATATTTGCACTTTCTCATTTGATAATGTAGGTGATGTTACAAAAGTATCTCAATCATCGGATATATATGATTTATGAGGAGAGCGTGACACAGCCTTGGGAGATATATGATTTACGAGGAGAGTGTGACCTAGCGGTTAGGGTGCTTGCCTGTGGCGCAAATTTACCAAAAATCCCGGGTTCGAATCCCGGTGGGGTCACTTGCTGGGATTTATTCGGGTGCTCAATTCTGGATTTGATCTGTATACGAGCTATTGATTAAATACAGAATACCGCTCTCCTCCCTGGTTCACTTGGAATTGGGCAAATGAATCATGCATGGAAGCATCCCGTCCTTCGGAGGGGACGTTAAGCCGTCGGTCCCGCGTCCAGGGAGTCACAACTGTACATGTACATCGCAGTCAGTGTCGAATAAGAGTAGGGTGTAAACCCCTAAATGCCACAATATTTTGAAACAATATTAGCAGCGTAACAATTATGATTACGCCATGTCAGTGACTATCACTAAGAATTTCAAGCTATACACAGAGTGCTTGTAAGCAATAACATACTGGTTCTTTGCCAGGAACCGTATAGATTTCAAATGCATGTATTGAAATCGTTTCCTGAAAATGACAGGGAGGATTTTGAGACATTCTGTGTTATCAAAAAAATATGATAAAGTATGTCCGTCAAAATGCTCCAGCTCCTAGAGGCTCTGGTTGGACTGCTAGCTACTGTTCAGGTTGTTGACAACTCCTGGAAGCTGTTGTAGACCTTGATACCTGAAATATCCAAGGTCCGTAGATAACTACTGAAGTAGGACTTCAGGAAATTACCTTAATTGATCAGTGAACTGCAAGTGGCTCACCACAGGATTTGTGTTTTGCTCTGGACTTGGGGTGTGTCTTGTCATGGTAAATGTATCCAGTGACTTTCAAACATGCACTCCAATGTCTATGTATCCAAAGATCGGGAGTAATATTTTTAAAGTTGATGATAGAAGAACAGATCATTGTAGGGCAATGCCATATTTGCGGACATTCAACACTTCGAGGACACAGAACTTTTAATTATTCAGGTTTTTCAGTTTTGAACAATAATTTGAAGTAGACTCTGATTGAAGTATAAGACCTGATAATTGAAATTCCAATTGCATTCTTGGTTTGAATGGCAAGTCTTAAAAACGCACGCACAAAAGTGTACTTTTTGAGTTGCTCGTTTTTTAGTAACAGTCCCTTTTGCAAACAAAACTTTCATTAACAGATCTGCACAATTCAGGGCGATTAAGCTGAAGAAACCAATCAAGATAAAAATCAGAGCTGTCATCTTTAGGGTTAAATACCCCAGTGATCACCGTTATGGACGGTTTCAATTTGTACATTCTCAACGACGAAAATTAACACAGATTCTTAAAGAGGCAAAGTTTCAAATCAAAGGAGTTATTACCAACTTTCAAATTTGCAATCTCTGTTTTAAATAACATCAAGAAGTAGTACAAGGTGCTTGATAGTGCCATTATGGGAATGTACCGCCGCAGCTTGTCAGTTACCTTTTTGCAATATTTAAGAAAATCTAATTGTGAAATTGAATCATAGGCCTATTTGTTCATGAAAGTACATAGTCTTTACGTTTGATATGAAACAGAAAAATCTACTTATTTGGGTGTTTTTATTATTTTTTACAATGTAGAAATTTGTTTGACATAATTATGGAACCCCCTTTATCACATGCATGTCATGTGGTGGAATTTGATATCAATGACCTCCAGTGACCTTTAATGACCTATAATGACCCCAAATGATAAGGTACCGTTTTTATGTTCCAGGCTTTAATTTGATACCACACATGATAGGTTTCTGAGTAATTTCCATTTGGACGTAATTGAGCAATATGCAAAAAGGGGGCTGGGCATATGACGTCATTAATGAGGTTCGATTTTTGGGCGCCCTGTACACCCCAAGGAATGTCTGTGCCAAGTTTCATGCTTTTGTCCAGAAGTTTTTTATGGTTATCCACTACACTATTCCTGCTTTCAAGGCAGTTGTCAAGGCACTCCAGGTTTAAGTATTTTATCATTCCTTTTTTGTTTGGTCTCTTTCCATACTTTTTTATGTCTTCATTTTAGTTTCCTTTGTTTAGTTTGGGTGTTAAAAGGCTTCTCTTTAATTTAGAGCTTTAGTCAGCACTATTGGGCTCTTGCCCTGCGCTTTCTACCAATGTATAAATAGTAAAAAATTGTAAATAGTATATTATCCCAGCTCACAGCGTCAATTCGGTACATAAAATGTTATCTTTGATGACTATCCTTATTGTTCTAACTATAAGCAAAACAGGTGAATGGATTTACTAGATGAAGTGGACTTGTCTTGCCTGAATGGATATGTTGGTGGGAAATTCGTATAATAATTTCAGGCTAACGACACTACTCGCTTTGAAAGGCAGCAATTAAAAAGTCACGCTCTCATACAACACTACAAGATTGTATATTTTTTAAATCTTCCCTGGAGATGGCCAGGGCACGACAGGTTTGAAAAAAACTCATATGTTGGGGGCGGTTGGCCGTATCGAATTGACGACCTTCTGATTCATGCACGACTGCTCCTTTAACCAACAGGATGTAGAGACCGAATCACATCGCCAGCAATTCTTCCAGTCCCCTGTGCATGTGATTACAACCCATCAGTCACGCACTGCTGCCATTTCAAAACACAGACCTTTACTTCGCATTTTGCCCAAGAAAAACTCGATGAACCGAGTGTAGGAATTTTTTTTGTCTAAAATTGTGTCCTTTTATAAACCACCCGAAAGCCGTTTCACCACCTTGAAAGCGTGGCCTAGCGGTTAGGTTGCTTGCCTCTGGCGCAACTTACCATCAAATTCCCGGGTTCGAATCCCGGTGGGTGTCACTTGCTAGGATTTATCGGGTTACAACCAATTTCTGGATTTGATCTGTAATACCAGCTTAATGATAAATACAGAATTACCGCTCTCACTCCATGGTCCACTTGGATTGGCACATGATCATGAAAGCATCCCGTCCTTCGGAGGACGTTTAAGAATTTAAGGCCGTCGTCCCGTGTAACAAGGTCACAACTGTACATGTATACTCGCAGTCAGTGTCGAATAATTATAAGAGTAGGGTGTAAACCCCTGACTGTTTGTTCCCAATCCGCCCCAGCCTCAATATCGGCCATTTAAGAGCGTCCGTATCATGGATACACGCGGCCCCTGATAACGCGACATCTGAACTAATCCTGACACACCACCACAAGCCATTACCAATGACTTGTGGATACGAGCAAACAAACAAAAGCCGTTTCAACAGAAAAACGTCTAAAACCGGTCACATATTTTTTTGTTTTGAACCCTTATATTAAACAAACCCTAATATCAAATTTCCACAGACCCTACTAAGTCTGTTGTACAGACTCTTATTTGAACAATGACACTCATAACAATAGCTCAGCGTGACGTTGTCAGCTTCTGTAGGACCGAAGTGTACTTTTTTCTGGAAACTTTAGACTCTTAAGCTGTTACAAAAAATGTAATTACACTGAAATGTTACTTGCATTTAATGTGCAAAAAAAATCACACAACAGTAATTAACCTCTTCTTGAAA